>JAQFYC010001690.1:0-31640 GCA_034694165.1 Tomocerus mixtus | reverse complement strand
TATACTGAAGTCTGTATTTTATGCGGATGTAATTTCGGAGACACGTGAATAAAACCAAGTATCAAGTATCAAGTATCCCCTTCCCCATATTCTTGAGAAAAAAATACTTTAAGGCTCACAACATTTCTTCTCACTTTTACCTTTCAAACCATGTTAGAATTGATGCACGTGACCATGCATGAATAACAAAGGAACCTTTCACATCCATCCTCCGTTTTAACTTACATTTGGCCACATAAAATATTTTAGAACCCAACAATTAACACGTGTGTAATAGTTAATCTGCTGGATTGTATTTTCTTTACCAGAGCCCAAAGTCACATATAGCGCGTCAACAACGCTACTATGAACAAACTTGAAATAAATACTTACCTGTGTAACTTAATAAGCTTAAGTGTAATCATATGGAATAGATATCTTGTTTACAGAGATTCCTGTGTATAGTTACAATTATATCCGTTAAATAGGAAAGTGCTTATTAGTCACCGTTTTCTCATAACGCTCTGACATACTTACATATATGTAAGGTTTGTAAAGAATAGTTTTAATATGGTACATACAAATGGTTGAACTAAATGGAAACGGATAGCGTAAATTCATAGAAATGAAAGAGAACAATTTCTGGTATAATGTGCTGCATGACACGTTTAAAAGGTGTTCTTCCTTTTGTAGGACACGCTTTAATTGTGTATACAAAGTAGTTGGAAATTACAACGAAGTAGATCGCGTGAGCTTTGAGAAATTTTCTATCGTACTACACTAAACTCTTCCCAAAGTACCGTTGGTAGGAAATACCTCCATATGTTTCCGTATAAAAAGAACACTTTGCATGGAAACTATAACTACATTGCCGATTTGTATAGGTTGAAATATCAATACCTGTTTATTTGAAAACATTTTGTGGTATTGTTAATATTACTATACGTGATCTTGTTGCAGTTACTTTAGTCTACTATCAATTGTAAAAAATTAATGTCTCCCCAGTAAGCGTTTAAAATTTTGAAGTACATATTATATAGTGTGTCAAGTAAATATGGGGTAATTTACTTTCTCTTTTTGCATCTAAACACAATATTCAACTTTCACTAATGCTGTAATTTTAAGTTAAGTTCACTGTTTTCACTCAGTGTTCTAATACATGTTGTATGATAAAATTAAAAAGTTTATATATAGTAATAATACAACTTTGCTGCTACTTGACGAGTTATATTTAGCTTCAGACACAGAAGAGTCATATAACTAGTAAAAAGTATTGTAAACGATACACTATGCTATTATATTGAGTGCTGTGGGATACGTATGCCTAAAAGAATTTATAGTACATGCTTAGCTTCTGTGCATTTGCTGTTTTCCTTTGTGGTACGTACAGATATGTGGTAGTGACACTGGAAACAAAATCGCGAGTAGACACCAACTTAGTTCCCCTGTGTGTGGCTGCAAATAATAAAACATCAAAGATATAATCTCACAGTGTACTATTTTACAGGAATCAAAATCAATGCGTCAGAAAATCATCTATCTACCTTAAGATCAATGAAACACGCGTTTACTATATTTGCTAAGTATACTATACGTTATATAAGTACTATATATAGTATAAAGTTCTGATGAAATGAAAACTTGACTTTGTATGCAACTAACAATAAGAGATCCAATTCCAACCCTAATCAAAATCATAAGGAGTCCATGCTTTATCATCGATCTGCTACTACATACTACGTCTACAGCTGACAACACATAAAGTGTCTAAAGTGCCTTTATATTTACAGACAGATCAAACGCACATGAAATTTCATATCTTACTATGATATGAGATTCTGGCCAGGTAGGGTAGGGAGCAGTGTAGGTTAATATATAACAGTGCCAACAAAAGGCATGAGATTTGATTCTCGCAAATTAATTTGCCACCTCTAAGGAAAACTATGCCAAGGGCATATGCTAGGAATTAAACTGAAGAAAGAGCAAACCAAGACAACAAAGCTCAGGGGAGCTATAGATTCTCTTTTCAAAGGGTCACAGCACAGCCTACGGGGTTCACCAACCCTACTCCAAAATTTAATTAGCGAGTTATGACTTTTGACAGATACTGAGCTTCAAATATTGTACGTAGGTATATTACATAGTAGGTACTTACATCAAGAAAAGAACCTATCTGTATATTGATATGCACATACGTAGCTACTTTTTATCACAAAGTTTTTAGTCTGGAGTACATAATACCTGAGAGTCATTTTTCAAAACTGAATATAATTTCCAAATGTTTTCCGTAACGATAATTTGCAATTAAAATTCATGAAGATCAATTTCAATCGATTAAAAAAAGTCAACATCAGAGTTCTGGTTGTGCTTATTACGATTAATCAAAGGGCTTTGTTTATTCTTACTTACTGCACATAATATTATTTTGACTAACAATGATTTATTTGCAACATAATTTTAACCTACTCAGACTATATTTACGTCAGTATAGTTTGTAAGGTGTCTAGTAAGACTAGGAATGGTATGTAGTATGCCTAAGATGGTAACCGGGTGCCTTCACCTTATGCTGGGTGAATTTTATAATAGAGCGGGCAAGCAGCTGTTAAGTATGATAAAGTGGCCTCCTCAGCGACTGAAGTGATCTTCGATACAATGCGTGGTCACTTGAGTTATTCCGCAGTTTAAACTAATCAGTACGCATTTAGTGACTTTTATCATGTACAACTATTGCATTGTCAGCCATAGGTATAATAATTATTAAAAAATATTGAAAAATAAATATTTTAAGTGAAATATTAGGGAATTTCAAAAAAATTTCTACCCCTTGTACGTTTTGAACGCAACATTACCACAAGCATGTTCTAGAACAAAGAATTTACCAATATTATATTCAAAACTCAAGTCAAAGGAATTACATCCAATATTCTAAACAGAGACGGGAGGACGGTCGTTTGTGTATTCATATGCAAAGCTCCCTTACAAGTGTCTTTGCTTACTGCATTTCTAAGTATGATTAAGTGCATGCTAAATAATATGCTTTCTTAATGCTATTATTTATGTTTTATGTATTTACGTGGGTTTTACAATAAGAATCAAGGACTAGTTTACAACATATTGTATACAGAATGCGCATCCGTGATAAAGGAAAAATTGCAATGGATAGATGTATTAATATAGAAATAAAATAGTTGAAACCAGATAGTGAAGTTGCAATAGAATATTGCCGGCATCTGCTAATGGAAAGAGTAATGTGATGCTTAGTTAGCTTAGTGCACAGTGCACAGGGCGTAAGTTTAATATGCCTTTCTTCGGTTCAGTTTAGAGCTCCTACTACTTTCTTTGTCCATTATATCATTTTCTTTTTCTCATAGAGAAGAAAAGAAATCCGGGTATCTAGTATAATGGGCTCCTTTCTTCGTCTTCTCTTGCCTTGGTGTGAACATAACACAAAAACATTCATTTTATTCCTTCATTCTATTCTAATATATACATCCACAGCAGCGCTATTATTATTAGCCTGACAGTCGCAGTAAGAGAAGAATAACTTTCTTCACGGAGAAAGCTCAAACTTTTGCCATAGTTGTTGGTTCTAGATAGTCTTGGTCTAGACACATCTGGTCCATGAAATATACATATATAAATATTAGCTTGGTATAGTTATTTACTATATTATGAATGAATAAGTAAAAATATCATTAGTTTTTGCGGTTAGTAGGTAGGTCGTAGGTATCTTCTACCGTATCGACAGGAAGTCTTGTGAAAGCATGAAAATTGATAAGGCTAATACCTGCATTAAAACTTAATATGCATGCTATCAATTTGCAAATTTTGTTTAGGTATTCATATCGCATTTCAAAGTTTGGCCATGTAATCAAATCATCAATAAATATTAACCTTCATGCATCTAAGCGTTCCTTTGCAAATCTGCCATGGAAAACTTAAGTAATGTTACCTATAGTTGATGTACGAGATGTGGATTTAACATTTCGTGCCTACCTATTTGTGTAAAGTTAAGAAAAACATTTCCTTATGACGATAGTCCAAAAATGTCATTTTAACCACAAGTCGGAAATACAATATTATCTGTAGTATTACTATTATGTACTATAATATTTACTCATATTCAGTATTTAGTATATAGGTATACGTATTTATCCACTTGTAGCAATACCTTAGACCATAATCGTTCCAATATTGAGTTTACTGTGGAAAAAACGAAAAAATAAGTTATGATAATGGTAGAACAATTTGCTGATAAATCAATAAGGAAGCTTTGCCTTGGGTTTTGCCAACTAGGTATTTTTAACCATAAAATATACTATAGAGTCCAGGTACCAATTTATTTATGAATTATTTTGTTCATGGACGAATGAATATTCAGTCCGTTTATATTGCACGTGTACTCTATAAGTTAAATACTTACTACGTACTTACCAGAAACACAAAAACAGAAAACGTATAAATATCCTATATTATCTAAAACAACGACTTAAGTTGCCTTTCAATATTAACGTAATGTATGTAAGTACATACATTACTACAAAAATTAAACGAACTCATTTGCCATCACGAGTACATTTTACCTTCACGTTATAAGATGAAAGATATGAAAGCGATCAAACAAAAAACAATTGTTCTACAGATAAAATAATGTTCCGCTAGTTAGCTACAATACCTATTCACCAAGGTATCTTATTAATATCTGAATAGAATTCACGTTACATCCCGTTTATCCCGTTTGTTTACCATACTTGCTGCAATTTTAAAACGAATGAGTCAAAGAACCCACTTATGGTGATGAAATTATTGGTACTCAACATTAAAGCTACAAGCCATGGAACTGCATAATATGTATATACATGACATGACCATGAGAGCAGTAAAGTAAGATGGGAATGCAACATCATCGTTACGTAACTGATATGTGAAATATCGCTAGCGTTGCATGATTGCAAGTTTCTTTTATATTAGTTATACTATTATTATTAGTATAGTACATCTTTACGCCTTTCGCCCGCTCTCGAATGAATGTTTTCCGTTTTCTTTCTATGTAGTTACTTTCTCTGGGTTGTTTGTATTGCGTACATACCATGAGAAGCTTTCTGTCATGGCAGGATGGAATGTTGAAAGCTATGAAATGATAAATTTCACGGATGTAAGATCAAAAGAAAGTAGTAGAATTTTTAATTTTTGAAAATTCATGCAAAGTGCTTTTGTAGTATTATAACACAACATAACAAGAAGACAGAAATGCCATTATGGAATGAGAGTGCACATTCTCAACATATTTTACAGTCACTGTGTATGTGTGTGTGTGTGTGTGTGTGTGTGTGTGTGGAGAATACGGGGCGATGTCTTTTCCAACCTAAACTCTACTCTATACTCAACTTCCTTTCACTTCACAGTTCAGCTTGCTAATCGATTTTCCTTTACTTTAACATTGCATTTTGCATACTAAAACTTTCTTTCCCCAGTTTTTAACACCAAAGTATAGAGACAAACAGAACAAATTACTTTATGCAGCTAAGGCTATATGTACACATATTAAATCTGCTGATATGAGTTATTGATGACACTATAAATTACCACAGAACAGAGATTTTAATTGTAGTAGATAGTAAAAGGTTCTGTGTAAAGATACTTAAGATAGTGGGCTGGGCACTGTTTGCATTACTATTTCCTGAAATCATTACAATTTCTTTAAATATATACTACTCGAAAGCATTGATAATATAATAATGGAGGAGCATGTAGCAAATCTGTAAATATAAATCAAAAGATATTTATTGTTAATGTGCTTATTTCGTAATACATTGTTAAATACAAGCAAATAAATGTAATAAGTGCAAATGCAATCAGAGCTATTGACAGATTCGTTTAGTAAATAAATAACTGCATTTGCACCGCATAAAATAGAGTTTTTAGGGGATTCGCTGTTAGAATGCTTTGGCAGTTCATTATTTGAGTTTCGACCAATAAAGGCACTTTCCAAAAAACATTTTGGGTGCACGAATATAAATTTTAATCTCCTATTGATCAAAAATCATTGATAGGGATTTTTCTAAGTAATAAAGTGTCAATTTTTTGAAATGTCATTTCCGCTCTTATTGTTATAATATACATGCACAACGTCAGTTTTCAGTACTCAAAATATAAGCATACAAAAATTTAGTTTACATGTAAGCCTACATAGCACAACATGAACTAGCTATGCGAAATTATATCATAATATTAGTAGTATTGGACAACGAAATGTATTTTATACTACAATACATATGCTCAGCTCGTTTCTGGGCGTGATTTAGATATATATACGCATTGTAGCGACTAATTTATTCATGCAAGATAATAATTCTCTTGCAAGAAAATTGTACCTGAAGGGAATTCACTATCGCAGTCTTAACTTAAAATGTCACTGCACCGTTGTATTTGTATTTGTAGCGACAGGTATTGCGTGACTAAAGATTTATTCCAGTGCAAATTAAAGTGCATTGCTGCAACTACTAATTTGTACTGCCGACGTAAACAAGACATGCTATCTGAACGATTTTATAAGATTTATCGACAAAAAAGACAAGCTTCCCGAATTGAAAGAAATTGCAACTACGAAATTGGATGCCAAAAGAAAGCTTCTTATCTATGTAAAAGTAATTGAACAACTTGTAAACCTAAATAGCCTACTTCATCACCAATTTATGTACATAGACGTTTCTACTTGTGGACGTAATTTGCAATTGCAATTGTCGTAAGATATGTATCGAATTGAAGGTTTAAAAGGGGAAAACTAGCTTCAGTATTCACCAATGTACATATTTATGGTTAACTGAGACACACGATATAAAACAGTAATTTGTTGTAAGTATAGAGTATATAGAGATAGCTAGTAAATAACTTATGTTTGAACGATCAGTTCGTTCGTTTGACTGTGTCACTCATGTTGTGGACACAATGGCAATAATATCGATGCATGCATGTACTTATTGTTAGAGAGGTACCTATCTTTCTGTCATAGACTTAACTATTGAATACATCTATCTGTGTAAGGAACTTTCTTTTGAATGCTATACAAAGCAAACTATATGCATTCACAATATAGAAGACTCAGCATAAACAAACATCGATTCGGAGCAGAAATAAACTACCAAAACTAACAAGGCATGTCATGATATTATCTATAGAATGTTATGTTAAACATATGCATTGCCACTGCTTGTCATTGTTGTTGTCAGAGTTGTCTTGTTCTATTCTCTTGTCTTCCCTCGAACTTTCACTGCTGTCAGGGAGCTCAATAACCATGAATTTTGAATAGAAACAAAACATGTATGCACGTTGTAACCATAAACTATATTATAGTAGCCCAGTATAAACCTACGCACAATCGGATGTCTTTGTACTATGTCTACATACACATCTTGATGCGTGGACCGACAACATTACGTAATAGTTACGCTATCGAAATCTAAATTAAATAGGAGATAGACGACTGCCTATATTATAGTAATTTTCCATATACATTCTCAAGAGTATACGTAACTAAAGTCTGTTGTAATCATTTTGAAAGTAAGTATATCCATTTTCCACTAACAATTGTTTTTAAGGGTAGACACCCCCTGGCAACTACATGTTTTCCTACTCCACCAGATAAAGGAGAACTCAATTTACTAAATACGGTCAATACAATAAATAAGCTTAGGCATCAGTGACGACAACATGATTTCGTTTTTTGTGAATTTCGAACAAGTTATTGAAAAGATTTTTAAAAAAAACAAAATCAGAAAAATATTTGGTATTTTTTTCTGATTCTATTAGAAGTTACTAATTAGGAGGACCATGAACCTTGAAGGCTTCTGTCAAAAAAAACTTCCTAATTCGACTTTTTTGATTGCTCATTATTCATTACTGAGTTACTTAGGGTTGATATCCTGATATGACAAAAGTGTAGGAGTTTACCCTGGTAGCGTAAGGTAGCTCACGAATTTGATCGGGTACAATCTGTCCTTAAACAATCATATAATTGTATATTCACTCAATGATTCACTCACACACCTGTGTAATTTAGTCATAATACTAATAAATTTACAGCCAGAAATATTTTACTGGCAGCGCGAAGAGTAGTATTTAAAAATATGCTTTAATTTGCCCTAGAAAATGCTTAACTTTGGATCTTGAACACATGCTGTCTAATCTGATCTGAAACTGATAAATTCTAAACTTGTTTTTGTTTTTTGCAGTGCCACCCGCATCGCCAATTATTTTCGATGGAGCTGGGGAAGTAGTTTCATCTGTTGTTGGTCCTTACGTCGAAGGTTCTGATGTTCTTCTAAGGTGCCGAGTTACTGGAGGTGAGATAAAAACTGCCGCTTTTAATGATGTAGATAATACTTATTTGGAATATTACAATTGGACTTCCCATTAGTTAAATTACATGAATACATAACAAACTCTACAAACTCAGTGAAAAGGTGCCATTACAGTTCCTTTCCAAGTTACAATAAGTTAGGTTGCTACTTTGGTTCTATTTTTATATTTTCTACTTAATGTAGTCCCTACTGACAAAATAGTTATGTATCACTACTTTATACTAACAGTCACGGCAGGGAAAAAAGTGGCAGAGGCGACAATTCTTTTTCATTTGCGTATACCTACTACCTGCTTACCTAGTTATTGCCAAATAGGAGTTACCCAGGTACAATATTTTAACAATGCTCCAAGTTTGGGAAAAAAGTGCGTGCATAACGCATGCCAAATCTCAGTTTTAAAACTTTCTCCTGGAAACATTTACCTTACTCTAACTCTGCCTCTACTTTTACACTTTTTTAGGTTTTCCAAAGTCTTCCAACGAAGGACTATGTATGTCACTCCACTAAATCTCCTAATAAGCATATATATGTATTCTGTTCTGATATAGAAATACTACATAGGACACAGTATACACTGATTAGATTGTTAGCAAACGCTCGCCAAAAAGTTCCCATCATTCGTTTCCAGAATTCTTTTTGAGTACACCATGCGGAAGCATTCTTTATTATTATTACGATTATTATAAATATATTCATATAACGATATAACACTGGATGCATTGGCATCATTTTACCGTTCCTAAAAACCTGGCAGCACAAATATACGAATATACATACGCACCTACTTACATTTTATTACATCTACAGTCTATAGGGTACCAAATTTTACGGAATAGCAGAGTCGCCTGGATAGATTATAAAAATATATAAATATGTATGAATAAGTATAATAAATTAGTATACATAGCTACTAGTTAGGAATAACAACACATATATTTGTATATATACTACTATATTAATAAATATAGTAGGTAAATCTAGAAAGCAGGCAGAGGTACATATAGGTAATGTATATGTTGTAGTCAAAATGAATATCTTTTAGGCAACATCAACAATGACTCTGCCTAGACAGTTTTTTTAGTAATTTCCTTACAAAAACACATTACGAATATCGAAATCTATCAGAATATGCTGTAAGATCAGTACACAAAATATTTTAGCAACATTTACATGCACATCCGATTGCTTCCAGTGTTTAATATTACATTTATACCCAAATTGACTGCAACATATTGTATATAAACTTATGCAGCGGTGTAATATGCTTATTATATAAGTATTTGGCTGAATGTGTAGGTTACATAACATAGCCTCAAATAGGAAGCATGAAATATATGTCCCTCATTTATAACAGTGCATGAAAGAACGTGGTGATGTGATGTGTTCCATTGAGTTTGCTCAAATATCATCATACAAAGGATATAGCCCCGCAGTCCAAGTCCAAAGTGTCGTTTCAGTTCAGTCGACTTTTCCTTAACTTTCTTTTCCCTTTATCCTCTTTTATACTAACATATTGACTATAATAGGATGGATGGACCAATTGCCAGCCTCACTTGGCTTGGCTTGGCTTCACTTTACCTTTGCCATGACTTTTCTCAGAGGCTAAAAATTTGACTCCCTTTCGCGTGTTGTATATTACTCGTGGGTGGATGGAGGTTAGTGTTAGTATTAGTCTACTGAGTGAGTGACTCTGACTTGACTTGACTGTATGGCACCGTCGGCTCGTTTCCCCTTCCGCTCCTACGCATTCCTTTCTTATGTATTTCCGTACAATTTTCACTCAGATCAGCAAGCAAAGAAAGGGAGACGATGAGGATGAGATAGAAAAGAATGGAAAGCTCGCTACACGCTCACTCTATATACTTACATTACATAACATCCTATCTGTGCTTTATTCTTCATTACTACAGAACATTCCTCCGTTATGCTAGAAAACATAAAAATCAGCCAACAGCTATTTCATTCTAGGTTTGAGGACTCATTTTATCCGAATGGATCCCATTTGCCCTATTTTATGTTGTTATTCAAATTTAAACTTCTCTCGTTGAATAAATTTTTATCTATAGCTACCTCATCCACATAGAAAGCAGAAAATTAAATTATTATACTAATTTTTAGCCTCTCCATTATAATGGCGTAGCTATCTGCTGTACAGCATAGCTCCTTGTTAACATCAGATCAAGCCCTGAATATTTTGTTTCGAGGATTTCTGCATACATTTTGTACAACGAAGTTAATTACGCATTTTAAGCCCCTTTTAAGTGTTATGTTATGGCATGTCTGTTCTGCTAGTCTGTTTACTGTTCTCAATAATGCAGATTTATAAACTATTAATGTCTTATAGCAAATAAAGCTGCGAAATATTTGTTTGTGCAAGAGAAAGCAGGGAAAGTACTGCAAGTTTTGATATTTAATATGCTTAAGTGCATTAGTAAATACATATAAGAGAAGGAGAATGCTAAAGTAATTGCAGAAGCCCTTTGTAACAATTTCTAACAGAAGTAGTTCTGGTTCTGAAATAGTTTAGATATGAAAAGCATTCAGAGAATGCAATAGAGTCAGCTGTTTACATGCAACTGATATTTATTATAGTCTAGATTCTGGAAAGGGAAGTTTTGTAAGTAAGGCAGCAGCAGTAATCCAAGTCCAACTGGATACATAACATACGTAGAAGAGTTTATACTTTGTAGCGTTTTGTATTTACTTACATAAACTCAGAGTTCACACAGCACAAATACAAAACACAACATCCTGATTCAGTGAAAGTGCAACGGAAGGGAAAGGGAAGTGAAATGCACTCACGTTCTCACCATAAATACCCAGATACATAACATATCGCATTGCATAGCAGAAATACCAAGCGAAACCGCAAAGAAATAACTATCAGTCTCGTTCCAGAAATACCATTCCTTTTCCACATGTATTTATTATCTACTGCGTGGTTTGTATTTGTAGAGAAGAGCCCGTAGCTGTAGGGAAATATAATACTACAGGCTACACACACAGACTTAGATATGTATACGGATAAGATATATATAATAAAATACAGAGCACATACCAATGTAGGACTGCAAATGATTTTACTTACTTAGTGAACTAGTAAACTGGTAAACTGGCTTGCCTTCGACTGGTTTGGCTGAGTGAATTGAGTGAAGGAGGCTAGTTGTTATTCAATTCACTAAATTGAGTCGTGCTTGGTTTAAATTGTAGGTCAGCCGGAGCCCGTGGTCTCATGGTACGTGAACGGAGAGCTGGAGGATTCAACATCACATGTTGACCCTTTTGGGGAAGTGATCAACGATTTACTTTTCCGAGGACTGAATAGATCTCACTTAAATTCACAGTTTTCCTGCAAGGCCTCCAATACACGCCTTATCCAACCCGTGGAAAGATCCGTCGCTTTGGATTTAAACTGTAAGTCCAACTTCCAACTTTTTTTATAGGTGCCTATGTGTACATGTATGTATATAAAATTATCGGGACATGATTTGAATGTTTCTATTAATGCCTGCCTTGCATTGCATACATACTACACTACACACGTACACATACCTACGTAGCAAACAAACATATTATTTACTATTTACGCTGATACGTTGCATGCCACCGGGAATGGCAATTCGAATATTTCTACAATACTAATTCGTATTAATGCATTGACATACTTTCTCCGCATATCTGTACGTATACAAATACAACGTAAGTATTATAAGCAAAGAAATACATATTGCGTACTACTTTCTTGCTTACTGCCTACTTTTTACAAGAGCGTAGTCAAAGTCCTGCTGGTCTCTCTTACTTAGGTAGGATTAGCCTTTAATCAAAGCTAAAGGAAATAAATGCGTAAAAAAGGAAACATGGAAGTGAAAGTGAAGAAAGTCGGCTAGGAAATAAAACGTTATGATATTTCGCTTTGTTTTCATTGTATGCAAAATTATTCTCCCTCTATGAAAAATTGATGGGTTCCTAGTCCTAGTATGTAGTTCGTATGGCAGCACGCCTTTGAATGAGCGTTAGCATGAATACTATAGTCATTTAGTGTTAGCATACTGTAGAACATGTGTAGAAAACGCAAGAAAGAGTAGTCATTCTTATCTTACTCTGTGTGAAAGCCATGACAAAATAATAGACTGCCTCTGCAACTAAACTAACGCAACCCAAGTAGAAGTATATCGAGAAAACTCGCTCTGGCTTATTGCTTACCCACTCCACTCACTTATTCATTCATTTTTCCTTCCTTTTACTGCATAGCTACAGATATTCCTTTTTTTACATATAGTATACACAACTAAGCCAAACTATTCTATATCCTAACCATGTATTGTATAACTAAATATATACATACTACATACACAAGGAATATTGAACATACAATGTAGTAGAGCTACTAACTATTGTTTGCCTATATTTTCCAAGGAATATGTACATATTAAGCAGAAACGTGAGTAATATTTTGCTCAGTTAGGTTTGGCAAAGCAAAAGGAAAGCAAAGTAAGAAACTAGTCGATGTTGTCTACATAAATGCTAGGTTGAGTTGATTTTGAGCAAGACTCACGCAAATATCCCGTCTGTCTATCTTGTAGTAGACGTGAGGCTCGATAAACATGGAACAAGTGTCGAAATCCAAATCAATCTTTAAACCCATGTGTAAGTAAAGCACATTACAAAGCTTCCTTTTGTATGTAGTGTAGTCATAGGCTAATAAACTTTGTTTCCATTAATTGTGTTATGTTGTATTTTGTTCGTATCAATGCTAGGAATGTAAAACGCATATTGGTATGCGTCATATAACTCATATCACGTTTTATGCGTAAATAACTAACGACTACTTGAATCAGGTTGTCCAGTTCTGAGCAGAGTCCAGCAGGTGATGCAAATTGGAAGGAAATCAAGTGGGATAGGAATTTTCTAATTTCAACCTACACCTTTGAGGTTTACACACCTACTTAAATACAGTCAGCTCTAAATATAGGCTGCACGCACTTTCAATCTAATATTTATTGCTACAAACCTCCTTGTTATACTTATTCTATCTCCGTGTCTAGCGTACTGTTTATTAGGTATCAATTTCACCATTCTCTGAGAGTTCAACGTATGCAGTTTCATGGCAAATATAAATGGCATCAACCCCCTAATTGTGTTATAGTGGGGAAATATTCTAAAATTCCTGAATTTTAATGAATGCCTGGTTTATACTCCAAGAAAGTGACGTTATCAAGGAAGGATAATTTCACTTTTGTCATTTATACTTTAACGCAGAATAAAAGTGAAGTTTTTCAGTTTTTGAGTTATTAAAATATTTCAATAATGTGACAAGTGAAGATCTTCACTTTAACGTAAAAATAACTTCCTGAATCTTAAAACTATAAATCCGAAAAGGGAAAATTTTCACTATACCCCATCACTACACTTTTTTGGAGTATAAATTAAGCGTTATTATTTTCCCGAGTTTCCAATTTTTCTCGTTTTATGCAACTATAAATTGTCTTCTTTTCCTTTTGTTACTCGTATATGGCAAGTAGCTATATTACTCTGTGGAGTGTTTGTATAGAGGCTACTTTAATATTTACTTAGTTACCGTTTAGTCTTACACTAAGAGGGTAGACGAGGGGAAAGTGTAATTTAAGAAGAGGTGGAAGAGTTCTGGTACTTAGTTATTTAAGGAAATTAGTAAGGCGTTGTTGGTTCCTTTCCTTTTCTAATTGTAGCAGTAGCAATAGTAGTAAACTTGAATATAAACAATAGTTAAATAACTAGTTAGGGATATGCTCCGTTGAATCCTGTAGGTACGATATCATAACTTCTTTTAGTTACACTACTGCGCGCTCTCATTGGATAATTGATCTGGAATTAATTAGTGCAATAATTAGATTCAAATTTGTTACCCCCTCAAAACTCTTAGACAGATCCTTGAATATCAAGTAGGTAGGCAAGGCAAGGAGAGTAAACACCACGCAGCTATAATGTAATAAAAGAGGGTGATGGAT
Source organism: Tomocerus mixtus (assembly GCA_034694165.1). Classification (NCBI taxonomy): domain Eukaryota; kingdom Metazoa; phylum Arthropoda; class Collembola; order Entomobryomorpha; family Tomoceridae; genus Tomocerus; species Tomocerus mixtus. The sequence goes on along the minus strand of JAQFYC010001690.1, from coordinate 17,314 downwards.
GCATATTATGCGCTGTTTCATATTTACACATAAATAAGTGGGGCTATAGTACTATACTAGACTTATATGTATTATTAGCTCCTGTAAGCAAATGTATAAAGTATATTAAAGAAATAAAATGACACGCAACACTTTTGACAGACGCATTTCTTTGCTGACAATTCCCCCTTAGCCTTATATCATAATATTATACATGATGCCTTCTTTAGTATGGGAATTTAGTATTGTATTACTAAATCCCGTTAATTAGGGACGATAGACAGAAATAATTATTCATGAAATCGTCAGGATCCCATTTTAAGATTATAATTTTAGCAGATATACTAAAAAATGTAAATGCAGGCTCCATTGAGACCTACTATAGTAGCTATGGGGGTATTATAATATTACTAATATGAATTAAGATGTTTTCAGCGTAATTGGACTGAAAACAGATTCGCATAATTCTGTAGCTAAGTTTATATTAGTATTCAGGTCAGAAAAGTGTTATCACAATTTTGTATAAGGTAGGTAATAGCATAAACTATACTGAAAGAGTGGGCGGTATAGTACATGTAATATCTGTAGTGGGTAATTTTAGGTATGATACTATTATAATGATTGTGTTTGGGCTTAAAGTATCCACAATGTTAAGGAGAACCGATTGCACTGAAATGAAATAAGACAACCTTTAAATAAGAAAAAGTTTCCTTCGCTGAGTTTGTTATTTGAATTTGATGTTGTAAGTTGTAAGTTGAGGAAATTAGCTTTTCTCTGTTTAAAAAGCCAGTGAATTACATATCTCTGAAAATGGGTTAATACTTTTATCTTTGTTTAACGAAACTTAAACTCTTTCTTGGGAAAGTTGAACTTCTACATTGTACACTACATTATACATAGTAGGTACAATAGTAGCCACGCAATGGAGTGTGCTACAAATAAAACGGCTGCCCTTTGCTAGTGTTATATGGATATACTAACATACCACGTACACCCATTGCAATAAGTAAAGAAATAAATACTATCTGTAGAGTTAAAAAGTGTTTCAAATAAACTCTTTTACGATTGCTCGACGTGGAGAGAAGTTTTCCTTAAACCAAACTTTATACAATGTGATCTAATACCAAGCCAGTGGAAGGGAAAGGCCAAACCAGGCCAATATACCGTGCGTAGCTTTCTTACATTTAGTTACTACAGATAACTATGTATAACCAAAATAAGTGAGTAAGACAAAGAGGAAGAAAGCTGAGGAGAAATTAAACTAAGGCAAAACGAAATTATTAAGCTCGCATTCAAAATGGACAATATTTTACTTTCACGTAAACCAAAAAGCACTCATCCATAACCCACTATCTTTCTTCATCTATCTAACTATCCATCTCGCAAAATAAATCCGTGTAATTGCATTGAAATAGAAATACTACGTGACATTTCCTCCTCCGCCCTCCTTTCTGCTCTGCTCAACACGACCATCTTTCTCTCTTCCTTTCATTTCACTTGTACCACACACATTCATATTATATAAATACATATAACTATATTTTATGACTGTATATGTCAAGGGTACAAAAATGGTATCTGAAAAGTAGTACCCAACTATGCAACTACCTAATTACCAAGGGTTCCGTCTTTTTGCCATTTTTTATTGCGGATGAAATTTTGAAATTCAAAGCGTTGACACGAATTTTCTTCTGATTTTAATCAAACAGGTACCAAAACTTAACTCCCAATGTAATGATGAGAATGCGGGAACAAGCTCTTTGTGAACGTTTTGGAGTACCAAAGTTTTGAATTTCAACTCAGAAGAATCTGTATCTGTATACACTTACGATTTTGGAACATTTTCAGAATATTTCGTATGTAGGCACGGCACAATATTAATAATTATGATTTTTTTAAAATTCCGAAAAATGTTTTCATCTTTAGAATGGTTGCACTACATGCTTAAGTGGTAGTGCGTGCCGTTGACACATTCCTCACATGATTATATTGAACCATGTACAGTACTCTTGTCAAGAAATGCACATACTGCATTTTCACAGCCTCCCTCACTCTGTCCATAAGAGAACTGCAGAAATAGTAAGTAAGAGTAAGTAACGTACATTGCACTGCATGGTAAGTAGGTTTGTATTATATGTCGCAAGGTACATGTTGGAATTGAACTACTTTCTATGGTGATGTTCGTTCGCTTATGACTCCGGAGTTGAGTTGAATTTAAAGTACTAGTATCTGTTAACTTACGCGAGTAAGTAACAATTTAGTCATGCTTGCGACTTTAATGCCTTATTTCTTCCGACTATTAAACCTTACCCAGCCAAGCCAGCCAGATAGCAACCCAACAGTCTACCTACTTTTAACATCTGAGAGGTCCTAGGACATTTGAATTCGTAAAAATGCAAAATATATTCCATACTATACTTTTAGCTCCTTATACTTTTCCGACCAATCTCCTCCATACTTAGTTCTAACATATCTTCTTGGTATGTAATGTAATTTAAATTCTGCAGTCGTAGACAAGGAAATACAAACGACCAAAAAATTATAAAATATCTATTATTCAATGCAAAAGAATGCCAAAATCTGTTCATGCATTATTGTGCACAGAAGCATTATTTTCATTGCGTACCTATAAAATCCTCACATGGTTTGCTTTATTTTCTATAGGAAAAATTCTCATCTTTTGGTACAAATATATCGTAGATCGATCACGAATAGTAACTACAATGTACTTAAATACAATATATCGGCAATAAATTATTCGGTTATATTATCGTCGCCTATGTATCATAAAGTGCAAATCCGTGGTCTCCCACGCTTAACAATATTGGTTGTGCATTGTGCAATCGTGAAATTGCTGGATTTTGCGTTTTTTTTATTTGCAAGCGACGATATTACAAGAACGTTAAAATATACTCTTTTCTAAATCTGATTCTATATTCTGCTACCCTAACACCATCCTAGTAAAACTTACAACGGATAATTTGGTGAAATTAAAGTTAGGTAGATCAGTAACATAAAATACATACACAATTAACGCAAATGTTGCAAACCGCCAAATTGACGGTTCTTTCTTAGTGAAAGATAGTTTTAGTACATATATTATTTGCTAAATATTTACTGGCAATTACTTTCGGTAATTTCTACCCCACTCTTAGCTATACAAAACAGCCAGCTTAACCTTGAACTGCACTAAATCTGCATCTGCATTTATTTCATATCTGCAGACGTATTAAAGTGATCTTAATGTTGACGAACTTTTTATGAAATATAATGCGCAAAATATTTTTCCTTTTTCTGTACATAAATACAATGGAAACAGTAACATTTGTTTTACACAAGCATATCTCATCTAGATAAAAAGTAGACTATAGTTTATTTTAGCCAGCATAGTATATTTAGTATATTGTTACTGTTACACGCATTCTACGAATAGTGGTAGATCCTGGCCTGGGCTCGTGGCAGGCGTTTAGAAAGATCTAAGGAAAGCAATTGTATTTTATGTATTTTGTTCTACTGTTTTGTGTTCGAGTGAGTAACATTACAACTATTTACTTCTATTATATTACTACGATACATATAGTTGCACTTGCTATACAAATTATATAAAAGTTCCTACACCAAAACAAGAGGAGCAACAGCAGGAAATGGATTTGTAGTGTAACTGTGCATATACGCAGTACAGATACAGATAACAGCAAGTACATAGTCACTCTGTATGTGTGTTCTGTTCTGTTTTGTGAAAGCGATGTTTTTTCTCATTCTGTCCTTTTATTTTCCCTTCGTATACATTTTGTTAATTCACAACACTATTACTCTCATCCCATCTCATCAAGTGAAGTTTACTCAACTCTGTTATCCCATCCAATCTTAGGCTGGCCTGACCCGAACCTATCTATCGTTTTGCTCACAACGTTCACTCACTCAGCTCTTCCCGCAGAATTTCTCTAAGGAAAGTAAATGAGTGAGTGAGTGACTGTCGAATGTCTGCCTCCCTTCCTGAACTAAACTCAGCTGAGCTCAGCCACAGCAGTTTGTATTGTTGCAAGGAGTAAGTTTAATTCTTGAGCCAAAGAGTTATCCCATCGTAATCTATTCTATCCCATTTAGCGTGTAAGGAAAGCAGGGGGCTTGAATTGGAGGAAAATAACACAGCAGCATGCGGACTCAGACTCAACTAGACGTGTATATTGCGTATACTACCTAAGTATATGTAAAGAGAGAGAAGAGAACTCCTCTGCCTGTGCTGTGCTGAGTGAGTGAGAACACTGGCAGAACAGAAACAATAACATTTCCCAAATTACCTCCCGACCATAATTACTAAGCCCATTCATTCTATTGTTCTTACTCATTCGGCCACAATGCGTGATTCCAGGCCAGGCAGGGCAGCTAGCAGCAATAGCAATAGAAGGGAAAGCAGAACAAGAGTATGCACTTTCTAGTATAATATGTAAGGTACCTATACATACACTAACTGCACTACTCTCTACCTATTACTACTACTCATTGTGTATTATGTACTACTTTGAACACTTTCCCCTGCTCTACAGATAGCTATTGTACCTATCTTTTATGTTACTTGGCTACTATACACCTATTTAGTAGTACTACTCTGTACCTAGTTTAGTTTGTAATGCCGTATCCTCTAACTGTAAGTAAACTTTGCAATCGTAAATGTACAGTTACCTGTACTAGTTCTATTTCGTATTGTTTTGTAAATGTATACATGTGCTAACGTCAAATTGGACTTGGAAATCCCAAGCTGTAGCTGTAAATTCAGGGTGCAAAAATTTCCAAACGCAACTCTAAAGCAATTTGTGTTTCATTAAGACACATTTCAGATGTATTTCAACTGGCATAATTTGAAAATAGAAAAAATTATATGTAAAATATCAATTTCCAGTCGTAACCTAAAATAGGTTCAGGTTTTCTATACGCGCAAGCAAAAGAAAGTTGAAGGAAAGTTTTTTTGGGTACAGTTTTTTTAAAAAATACTAATACTAAGCTAAGTTATTGTTCAATATAGTATAAATAATGTATGTGCGTTCATTTAGTATGTATTTGTACAATCTTGTAGGTGCACTTGAAAATTGTAGACAAATATTTAGGCAGTGTATTGCATATACTGCCAGACGTGCCAAATTTGACACCAACATATGTATGTACATATATTATGTATGTCTGCTCCTTCAAAGGATTCACATTACAATATTCTTTATGTAAGTAATATGTACGGTTATATTCATGAATAGAATACACTTTGTATTTGTATTACACTTGTAGTGAAGTGTCTTGTCTGCCGACTTTCTCTCTGTGCACCTGGTAGAGTAGACACTACATGCTTCATTACTATTATGCACTATAGTATACGATACCACGACTACAGGACCATGATATATAGGGACACAAATTCAAATGTATTATGAATTCTTCTGGCTGCACCACCGAACTGAGTGAGTTGAGCCGAATTGAACCAAATACAAACCGAAAGTACTTGTAGTGCTATTGTATTTGTGTTCTATTATTGCATTCTAAATAATGTCTAGCCTGAGTCGAGTGTAGTGTAGATAACTCGAATTCGCTTACTTTCTCACATTACAAAGGTAAGCATATGTATGTATGCAAAGTAGACATTCTCCATACATGCATAGCATACAATGTAAATACATGTCACTTTCTATGTATTTTCTAAAGAAGACAAGTTGCCTTGAATGAATGTAAGCAGTAAGCATATGTATTTATGTACATATACAGTAGTGTATTTATATATACTAAGTACAATGCATACTAGTAGCTAAATTCAAATGTAATGTAATGTAAGGACAAGAACATTGAACTGAAGTGAACTGAAACAAGTTTGAGAGTCATGCATATAATGGGGTACCTATACAAAGCTAGAGCTACAGTTACGCTACAATGTACATAAGTGATATGACAATACTTACTCTGCGGTATATAAAGTTGTAAATAGCTAAAGTAATGTTATGTAAGCAAAGCTACCTAATATAGGGTAATGTTGGATATACTACAGGAAAGAAAGGCTATTCACTTCAGGGTGCATTCTCATTTTCTATTCTTTCCCAAGTGCTTTGGTTCAGTCACTGTATGGTATGTACTACATCATGATGGTTTGGTTTAGTTTGTATTCGTTTCCTCTGACTTGGGTTAACTTAAGTTAGTCTTTTCGGTAATCTACTTTGTGTTATGTTCCCTACTATAAATACTTTCGCTTTCGTTCCCGTTCTATTTTACTTGATGTGATGTGATGGGATGTGATGTAGTGTGTTTATATTATAGGCACCGCCAATACTATTAGAAGAAAAACCTAGAGAATCTCTATTCTGATGCAGGATTGATATACATTAAGTATAAATACAATACATAGAACGACAATACATGTACTTCTATACATATATACTATATTTATACAATATAAGTGCACCAACACACTTATCTGAGTAGGCACTAACATTCAGTGCAGTTCTCTTGCTTTGCATTTTATTATTATCTACTGTAGTATAGTGCTACTGCTACTGCTACTTTACTTACTTTTCCTTTCCGCTTTTCTGTGCAAACTTCGCTTTCTTCTTTATGTATTGCTGTCTGGTCTTTCTTTAGCCTACTTTCTCCTTTTACTTACTTCTATAGTGTATTTCAGTCTTCTAAGAACAGTTTAAGGATGCAGATAGGTAGTAGACATGTTACTTAGTATTACAGTAGTAGTACTAATGTAGACAAAGTGTATTATGGACAGAATAGAAGAGCTGACATAACAACGCATCACATTGCATTACTTACGGTGGGATATAGTACTTTCTGTGTAATATCCAAATTCAACCAAAGGAAAACAAAACCAAACGAGACGGCCAAGAAGACTTGAGTTGAGACTAGGCCAGAAGACGACCGAGAGAGAAAGTGGGGAAAATATATCTAAATACCTAGATGATCCTTATTTTCCTTATAGTAGAGAAAACCGAATACATAATCTACACATACATTTGCATGTCTATGGTATACTGATCGTAAGTGCGACATACGTAACGTATGTAATGCAAAGTATGTAGCTACAATATATGTATAGAATGACTATGAGCTTGATCCAGCAAAATACATACAATATATTAGCAAGACGGTGGAAATACAAGTTGCAAGTAGTAGGTACTTTTACCTATTTTGTATGTAGTCTTGTATGTATTGTATTTTCCCGTAACATGCGGTTTACACCATAAAATCGCAAACGACAGATGTTGAAATGTATTTAGGTGGTGTAATAGGTACATACAATACTTTTACTACTTTTCTTGGGTTACTTAAACTCGAAACATGTCTTAAAATTATTTCCGACATAAAAGTAAAAGATGTCAGTAGGATTTTGCACAAGTTTAAGTTTAAGGTGGAGGCATGGCAGTCGCATGGCATTTGGCATGGCAATGTAATTCTATCATGCATTATACACTACTGTGCGTGACTGTTAATTCTTTTATTTCTTTGAACATCTATTTTGCAGTGAAACCATTATTTGTCCGAATGCGGCAAAGGCACAGCGAGAAGATCGTCGCAGGGAATGAATACAGACTGGTTTGCGAAACGGCAGGCTCCAAGCCTCCAGCAGTACTTAAATGGATAAAAGGAGGGAGAGAAATCACCCAAGTGAGCACACAGGTCAGTCTTACCTCATTTATTACTCTGGAAATGAATATTTTAAATCTGATCTGATCATCCACTCAAGAGTATCCCAAATGATTTACATGAATTTAATTCAATTCAAGAGTAGTAGCACTATTACAGTTAGTTTATTCATAGAATATCTGTACTGTACGATAACATTGTATAAATGTAATGTAATCCGTTCAATAACACTCAAGTGAAATCAATGTCCACTCAAGTAACATACAAATTGAAGTGAAGCAAATTCTGTAAATATGTAAATCCCTTGAATTTACTATTATGCACTGTACAGTATTGTATAGCGTCCCTTTATATAGTTATATGATTCGGTATTTATTCCCGCATCTCTTTTCCTCCAGACTCTTTTGCTCCCGCGTCAGTTCCTCCCTTTTTTGATACCTAGCATATTGCATATTATGCTCCCATAAAACTAAATATGCACGACAAAAATATTTTGCTGTCAATGCCATAAAATCAAAATATCGTGTGCTTGTGGGGATTTGTAGAGTTGAAATATAAATACTCATGCACAAAATTAAAATTTCTATTAAAAAATCTTCAACATGAAAAATAATAAAATTGACTACAAAACAGCAATTGTTATTTAGGGAACATAATAATATTGTAAGTTACAAGTTACATATTTTAAGTAAAGAGTTTATATATATGGTAATGGGGAGCAAAAGAGTAGGGATCATAAGATTAGGGGGAACTAAAGATGTGGGAATCAAAGTATTTGGAGTTATAAAGGTGGGAGACCGTTGTATATAGAAGACCAATGTTAATGACCCCTTCTATACGAAATCGTTACTGTTAAGTGCCATTTTGATGCAGGGGGATCCTAGCTATATTATTTCTTTGAGTGTCTGATTTGCTTGGGAAATCGACTTGGGAAACTACGTAGGCGTTATATAGCTAGTAGATTATGTGTTGTTTGTTATACACATTCTCTTTCTCTATTGATACTGGAGGAAATACAGGTACCGGTTTGGGAAATATAAATTCGTTTATTGAGAGAGGGGGAGCTTGCATTAAAACATCAAATACTTAAATCCGTCCAAATGATTTCACTTTCAATTACATACCTACTTAACTATACTATTTTGTTACTAAACATTTATCTTGCCATAAACATTGCAGTTTGCGTAATATTGATATTGTACTAGGCACACAATCCATTATAGAGTTGTACTTAAGTAATTACATTATGTAGGTAAGTACTTGGGCATTGAATTTAAACTTGCTTTATAATCCATCAGCTAAAGCAGTATTTATTAATTAGCTAGGTACGGTACACCATATCATCAAATAAATTGAAGTCCTGTTTAATGCGTGTATGATGTTTATGGGATTTTGGTTTAATCTTTAATACTGTGTTAAGTATGTATAGAATGTATGTAGAAATGATGAATGCTGTATCCAACATATCATCCTACGTACTTAATTTTAAAATTAATACATATGTGAACGTATTACTGTTTCAAGTACAGTGTTAACTTCCTACATATTTTATACCTTTAAATAATATAAGTATGAATGCATTAGTTATTTGAGAGTAGAGTATAAAAGGAATGTAACTATAGATGTGTGTTATATATATAGTCATAAAATCTGAATTTAGTAGGATAAGTGAAGAAACGCTCGTTTAGCCTAGTCATTGCTTATCAAAATCCAAGTGGTTGGTTTTGCTTGGCTGGATATGGATGAAGTTTTGGTTCAGCTAGCACAGTACAGCCATTCTGTACAGACTTGACTTTCTTTGTCGGGGAAAGTCGATGCTATATTACATAAGTAGTAGTGTCTGGTATGCTATGCTTGACTGCAACTTGCAGGCAGCAGCGGCTCTAGTGGAAACTTTTAAGTGATAAAGCATGATTTATGGAGAGAAATATCTGATGGAATAGAATAGAAAGATTGGAAATGATGGTCATGTATAGAGTCGTAGTTGCATTGCAGCTAGCATGTAACTCGGTTGAATTGTGGCTACATAAAATAAATATCTCTACAGTACACTAGACTGAACTGAATACTATTATGTCCTAATATTACATACTTACTTACATACCTACTTTGAATAAGACTCAAATCACTCATCGCAGTCAGCAGCGTACTCATAAGTATTTATTATCCTTCAATAGAAAATCACTATCCATAGTTCCGACAAAATAATCCATAGCTTCCAATAACATACACATACTAGTATTGTGTTTCACAATTGACAAATCAATGTCAATAAAAATTCGAAAAATTACTGTTTTTATTACAAAGTGCTATTTTTCTAATTTTATTATAAAAAGTATAGATGTACATTGTTGTGTCTGCCATATTAAATGTCACAATGAAAGTATCCTGAAGCTTATACTCAAATTGATACCACCTTTAAGAAAAGCAATTTTAAAACGAAAGAATTTCTTATAATGTTACAATTGTTTTAGAGTTTTCATCCCATTTCAGTTCCATTTCCACTTGTATCACTTGCACAATGCATCTGGTAACTATCTTATTAGATAACTATAAGTACAATGAATATTTTTCCATATGACGCCAGAATATTATAATACGGTTACATACAAACATACATACTTTTTTAACAATTGTCATTTAAGCGTCTTAGCTGAGCACTAAGCTGCAATTTGTTGTGATACATTTTTTTGCTACTTACTTACCTATAGAGAATATAAGGTAAATAGTTTGTACGAGTATATATATTATCTGAAAATCAATTTTTTATCCCACTATTAAGGACAAAGAGTGTAAGAAGTTAGGTCAGTATCCTTCATTCACGAATGTAATAAAGGAAGTATTTATTTCCTGTATAATTCTCATTAAATCAGTTCGGCCAAGTCAACTCTTCTGACAATAAACATTTCTCTTCTTTAGGGCGTTAAGTGTAGCAAAAAATATGTAGCTACTTATGATATTTGGCTACACACCTACTTATACATGCATTACTAGCTTAAAGGAAGGAAAGAAATAAGTGTTCTCATTAAATCCCCATCCCCATTGCGTGCTATTTTCAATGAGCGTAGCCGTAGCTGAAAACTATGAAAACAGTGTGACAGGTGAACGTAAAATGTAACTATTTATAAAGTAGAAAGGAGTTGTAAGTTAGCTGTAGGCTTAGGGTTTGCTGGTATCATAAGTAGAATGGTTTACTATTATGACTACTCATTTGCATTATTAGGCCTCAATAGAAAGTAACGGTGAGAAAGTCTACGGGGCACGTAATACTGCGTATGAGTCTATCTCCGTCACTACAATAGAAGTAAAGGTATTGGTTGTTTCCTGAAATTGTGTGCATAAGGTTGTTTGTAGGCAAACTTCACATTTACATTTACATTCTACTGGATGGTGTTGCCCAAATTGTAAATTAATAGTTAACTACATTTCAGATACTGTGAAACACTGTACAAGTCTACAAAGAACATGCATTCGTATTGATTTTCTATATAACATAATGCATTGTAGTAGTTATGTTATAGATGTACATAGTTTCGACATCATAGTAATAGGAGTGAATAATCGTAAATACATAAATAGATTTTAGTAGTTCTTCCATAACATGCTCAAATCCATTGTCATGTCATTTCAACTTCAAATGCTCTAGGCTAACGCAATAACAGGATGCAATATGCGCTATTGTATTTTGGAACGTTAGGTTAGAAAAGGGGATGTCATCATAAATATTATCAAAATACATGTGTTCCACTGTGTAATACTGTGTTTAAATAACAAAGGATAGCGGATTTCAGAGGGAAAAAATAGGGACTTTTTCCTGACGCAGATTTCATGTACTTAACTAAGTATTTTCTCCTTATAATTTAATAGTTTAAGGTTATAAGCCCACAACTAAGACTATGTATGCGTCTTTTAAAAGTACCTGTTCACTAAATAAATAAATATGCAGTTTTTATTTACGGAAAATGCAATACGGTTTTAGATGCGCTTTCTTATTCTCATTCAAAGTGAAAGAAAAATGAATTATGTGTAGGGTAGATAAGGATGCACGGCCGGCCAATCCATCTATGTATGATTGTAAATGAAGTATAAATATTTAATATTACATTAACTATATTTGACGTGAAGTACTACATAAAGTGTATTTACTTTCACAGCATAAAATATTACTTGCTTTGATAATTCATTACCTAGAAATACACAATAAAATCAGAATGATACTTAATATTTAGTATCTCCTGGTATTTAAAGTTAAAGTGAGGAATAAATTTGTAAAGATATAGGTATTACTACTGCAGAAGCATGAATGCCCGTATTGGATAGGATTCATAGCACCGTTATACTATTAAAGAGATAATATATAAAGTTATGTGCAACTCATTAAGTCGTATTTGCATAGAGATCTCTTGTCTGGAGACGTCTATGTATATAGGTATTTAAATAATGTAGTACTTAAGTGAGTTGTACTAGAATTAAGAGAAACTCATGCTGTGACTGTAATACAATTTGAATAGTGTATTTATTTGTTCTTGGTATTTGATTGTTCTAATTAATAGGATTTGGACGGAGGAAATGTGACGACGAGCACCTTTCTATTCATTCCGACTCCACAGGACAACGGTGCATCTATAATTTGTCGAGCTGAGAACCCTTATCTGAACCACTCTCACGTCCTCGAGGAAGTTTGGAATATCAACGTTGTCTGTGAGTTGTCAAGTTCAAATTCCATTGTGTCTATTGTATTGTAATGCATCTCATTGTACTGTAGTCTTTGCTAAGCCTTTGTCCTGCCTTTGTCTCTCTACTCTACTCTACTTTAGACTCTAGACTTTCTCCTCTGCGTAAATATAAATTGAGCTGAAGTGTTTCTTTACCTTACTCCTTTTCCCTACATTTACAGTTGCATTTGTTTTGAAGTTCATGTAATGTGCTGCACTTTGAAATGAAACTCTCTCCACTCCACTTCTCTCCACCGTCAAGATCTAAATTAGTATATTAGGTTTCTACATGTTAGTTTATGTTTGATTGCGTGTACTGGGAAACTCTTAGGTACATCTCTTTATGATTCATACAATAAACAATGAAATGTAAAACATAAATCTTTCAGATAGGAAACAGGTCGCATGGGGAAAAAGCGCAAGTTATGTGTATATGTATAGTAGTTTCTATTTGTATTTGCACTCCACTCTAATTAACATTGAATTTATCCAGTTCAGAGTGTGTAGTGTATAAATTATGAAGTCTGCAGCACGTGTATTATTATGCTTTTGAACTTTTATATTTAACTTTTTGTAAATTACGTGCACAATGAAAAAATCATTTATATTTAATATGTACGTATTTGAATGTACTATCGATAATTACATACTTAAGACTGTTATATCATAGTTTTCCATAAAATTCAATAGTTACATGACACCGAGTGTCAAGAAAATAGGAAATAATTTGCTTTCCCTTTTTACATTAAAACACAATTTAAAATTTTCACAAATGCTTTCACTTTAAGTCCTATTTTTCTTCACGCATACCCAAAGTTAAGAATATAATTGTTACACAACTCGACGTTCTAGTTATCCAGCAAATATCGTGTACCTAGTATAAATATTACAATAAGATACCGTTTAGTACGATATATGCGCAAAAAATAAGCAAATATTAAGCATTATTGTATCCTTTTTGATGTTTTATTGGATTTACCATTACCCTCTGCTATCTTACGTTCCGATATTCATCGTTATTATTAGCAATTTCTTTTGAATTTTTGCTATATGGCAAAAATGATTAAATTTCTACTGTGAATATCGAAGTATCAAAAATGTATGTGGAAGAAGCGTAATGGTTAGATGACTGAATACGACGAAGAGCAGCAAATCTGATAAATTGAAGATGAACTCTGATGGGATGTGATGCGATGAAATGAAACGAAATCAGATCAGAAGGACCGACCATGCATGCGTTTGCAAACTAGCGAGAGCATTCAATTGGATTTTATTCTGTATGCCACTCAGATCAAGCAGGAAGCAAATTTGTACTTTCTACAACAGATCACATCAGCCCGGGTCAGATCCCGATCCCATCGCATCGTCGAGTGCAGTGCAGTGGAGGCGGGAGGGAGGGACGTCTCCTTCAGTTTCCTTGGTTCGCATGGATATGTGATACAAGATACAATAACATAATAATGCTCCTATACAATACAGATAATGCGAAACATTATAACAAGAACAAGTCGGAGAAGATGCTTTCACTTTCTTCTTTAGTCCTATATATGTCTAAGTATACATTTCCATTAGGTTTCATTAGGCTCACAAATTCCCTCTGCATTGGAGAAAGTCGCTACATTCTTCAATTCACTATATTTCTGCAAATGAATTCCTTAACAGATGCAGTACAAATAAGTGAGATACTACCTTAAAGCATATGATTAGCTTATTTGTGTTTTGAATTTTGAATAGCTTTCTTTAAAATTACATAAAACACATCGGAACTTCGTTCCCATTGGAACTATGGGCCTACGACTGGTGTACATTGTTACTCGTAATAGTTACTTTAGTTGGTATGTTAGTAGATCTAACAAATCTTCCTTATGTAAAGAAAGGATTGGGAATCAAAGAGCCAGCATGAGACCCGACGGAGCGAGTGGGATCGGGATAGGCACTGTGTTGTACATACTACGTTATTTAGTGGAGTGTAGTTGCTGTCATGACAAGACTGACGAATCTAATGGGAGACATCCCAGCCATACACAAAACAAGAAGACGACCTAGCGTAACCCTATTCTGCACTGCACAACACAGCAAAACTCTTCAGCCAACTATTTACAGCTACCGTTGTGTTGCTGTTGTTGTTACCTTATGTTGTGTTACTTAGAGTCTTAGGATACAAGGTACAATAGTTACTTATATACTAAATGCCAGACAGATAACATCTTCTAAGAAGGCCAACAACGTTTTCTGTACATATTAGTAAAACTCAACAAAGACCTAAATGAAACGAAATCTATAGTATTGGTGCAACACAGAAGCAACGACTAGCATTATGAGTTTTATATCGTAGCAAGAATGATTGTATACATACTACTACTGTGTCTGCATGTACACGGGATATACATTAAAAGAACTTTGTATGTATGTACAAAAGTGTATATTTTAGGCTGTGTGTATTATCAAGATCACTGATGAGAAGGAGAACCCATCTGTAGATTGGAGATAGACAAAAGAAAGCTTAGAATGAAAATCACGTAGAGATTCTCCCAATGAAAAGAAAAAAGTTTGTCCCTTTCTTCCCTTCCGAAACAAAATCTTATTTGCAATGTTTTCCCTCAGAAAACAACTCATCCGAAATTTCACGAGGAGACAGATAATGAAATCTAAGAGATATTTATATACTCTCCCCTTCCTGGCATTGCATTGACATGTCTAGATTTATTTTGATGTTATGTTAAAGATTAATTTTTCATGTATAATGCGTATATGTATGAGTATTACATATAGTGCAGCATGCATCTGCCTACACAATGTGGGTTTAGAGCTGCTGAGCTAAACACAATTACTAAATACTAAGAAATTTTGCAAGATAACTTTATTTCCTCACCTGAGCTAAGTAGTTAAATTTTTAGATTTTCTTTTAGTAATTTTTAAAGTTTGCCAATTTTTTAATGTAAAAAAATTATTTCTTTTTCAATTATAAATAGATGGGAACTGCTCTATTACTTCCAGAAGAAACGTTATGCTCAAATCAAAGTTTAAATGTATCGTTTATACCGGCAATTTGAATATGTGTCCATGTACTTTGCAGAAAAAACTTACTCAATGAATTCCAGCCTTGTTGATAGCCAAATCAATTCCATAAATATTATTTCTAACTGCACTAAAATCCTTGATGTTGTAAATATGGGCGAACAAAAATAGCGGATAGCTATGCAAAAGTACTGGACATCTTAAATGTATCTGTATATGTGTTGCAATGCATATGGAAAATACCGAACTAGTAGTTCTAATACTAATTCTGCTAGTAGTTCCTACATAATACAATATTCGAATCCATAACGTCTACCTGTATGTAAACTTCTTAGCATTTCCTGGAGTGCTTCCACTTGTGTCGAAACGGAAGTATGTACACATACTTATTAAAATGTTTGTTCAATGTCCTGTGTGTATTTGCTTAAGTATGTGTGGTTCGTGGAGCACAAAGAAGTAAAGATATCTATATAGGCAGCTATCTATATAACTCCTCAGCTACAATTTTATGTTGCTCTTTGAATTTGGGCAGATTTCTCATTTTTTACCTTGCTTATTTGTATTTGCTGTAGACCTCTGCAGCTGTGCTTATCTGGGAAAACGCGAATGCCTCTTGACCTCATCTTTATTTTTCTGTTGTAGATTTACCTGAAGTGAAGCTCTCATTAGGGAGCACTTTGAACCCACAGCAAATCAAAGAAGGAACTGATGTATATTTTGAGTGCCGCATTCAAGCAAACCCTAAAACATCAAGACTTGTTTGGCTTTTCAATGTAAGTAAACAACTTTTCTTATTTCTTTTCATTAAGACTTTTATGTGTTTATCTCCACCAAGAAAATTAACTTTTATGCAAAATACTATCCTATAATTTCAACCTGGTACTAATTATAAGTAAATAGATTAAAACATAAGTAACGTGTATATCCGTTGTGGTGTACCGCTGTTTTATTCCATTATAAGAGATCTTTTAGACGTGCCAGATTTGTGTGTATGATACAATCTAATGTTTTTACCAATTAAAACATGAAAGGGATACTACTTACATAGGATTTAATAAACCACTGGTAACGAATTTATCCTAAAGATGAGAATTTTAAACTTTTCAATATTGAAGTTCTTGCAATTAATGAGGTAAGCAAATCTGAAGTAGTATTCTTGCTAAGGAGTTCAAATTTTATAGAATGTTGAATATTTAGTCTTTAATTTTAAGCGTAGTTATTTGGCAACATTTATGTTCTTATTTTGCTCCTTTACAATATACGAGTTAAGAACTCCATCCAGTGTTCAGGAAAAGGGATCAAAATCTCTAAACTTTCTCTTAGATAAACAGGAAATGTTGATTTAGGCACCCAAGATTGAGGAACTTGAATAGTGCTGAGACTATGCACTCCAGACTCTTCAGTAAACACGGGGCAGTGCTTAAGAGCACTTAATTAATTATGGAAATCGAATTGCTGCTTTTAGAGTAAGCTTGAATAAACGTCAAATAACAGGCTCCTTTATGAAAAGAGATTCAAATACCAGGAAAACTATTTACAACAGCACTCGTATACCGTTATCTACGTTTTAGGGTATATTTTACTTTCATTCATCACATGGCTTGCTTAAGTTCGTAGTAGCTATCCAATAATGTAAATATACAAGCACATATTGTGTTGAGACTTGAGACTAAGACTCTTCTGCTTGCGCTTTCTAATTATGCAGTGTAGAGCTTTACAGTATAGATAGATAACTGCTAAGGCGGCTTGTATTAATTATCCTTTTTACATAAAGTTGAAAGAATATTTAAAGGTTTAACAAAGTCAAAAGTATGCTAAAGTCGTAGTAGTTAAGTTTTAGTTTAGCCTGACTTAAAATAATTAGTCTTATTAGTATTAGCCTTATCCTAGCTACTTGAAAGGGCACTATCATACTTTTATTTAATGTAGTACTCACATTGAAACTAACTGCGTTAATACTCACTACTTAAATGCAT
>JAQFYC010001689.1:0-31643 GCA_034694165.1 Tomocerus mixtus | reverse complement strand
GCACGTTCAATATGAACAGATGCGAATCAAGCGCGCGTCCGTCTGATTCATATTCTAACCATTGAGTCCTCCTTAATCACTATAATATATTATCATGCTAAATTACCACTTTACAACATAATAAATATAATTGCGATGGGAATCTTTAAGTATGGTTTATTAAGTTATATCTACTATGTACCTAATTGCGTTTTTCATGGATAATAGTTGCATTTAATTTCTGTCTAATAATTGTACTACCAGTAGTGGCTGAGATATACTGCACTACCCATTTATAGGTGTTAGATTGGTGTAGCATCAAAAATCAAAGAAATGTTTCTTGTTAACGGTACAAGCATTGCAATGCAATGTTTCTATACTGTTATTTTAATACATCCACTCCACAGATGCCTTAGAGACAATTGTAGGTGGTTAAAAGTATGGAAGTCGTTGAGTGGAATGAGAAAATAAAATAATAGAAACAATTGCGATAGAAGAAGATGGAAGAAGAAGATGTCTGAGAAAAGTCGGAGGAAGCGGACGAGTGATTTGATTTCCTTGACATGTCTTTTCTGTGACGAGATAATGTAATTTAATTCAATACTACGGAATCTAGTCTGTAATTTGTGTAGCAGTAGGTATCTCCCTTATTGCTTTGATATAACTATTATATTATGGATAGAATATTGGTTGACTTGACAGATAAAAGAAATAAAAGGTTAAAGAGAGATATTTATTTGTCCGTAAAAGGAAAAGTATTATAGAGGATGATACCTATCTGTATGTCAGAATAATATATTTAGTTTGGTTATGGTTATGTGAGTTAGTTGAGTTGAGTTGAGCGGACAGGACAGGAGATTGGATGATCATAAGATTGGATAACGAAAGATTTTCTCGATAGGGAAAAGGAAGTCGTCGAGTTTTGATGTGATGTGAAGCGATGTAGTCTAACTCAATGAACTTCCTAATGCAATATAAATTCGATGCTTGATTGAGGCAATAAGGAATCAATATTACGTGGATAAATACTACACAGACAACCTCCAAAACTACTGACTCTGATCTTTATTGTATTCCCATTCTTTAGCAAAGGTTATCGCTCTTCAAATCTTATCAGGAGACACATCACAAATGAATACAAGGAAACAACAATTCTACAGTACACGTATAGGTATACTTAAAGTACCTACATGATGTCGTTGGCATGTATATTGTGCTACACAATTTTGATTGAAATCATATCT
Source organism: Tomocerus mixtus (assembly GCA_034694165.1). Taxonomy (NCBI): domain Eukaryota; kingdom Metazoa; phylum Arthropoda; class Collembola; order Entomobryomorpha; family Tomoceridae; genus Tomocerus; species Tomocerus mixtus. The sequence continues at coordinate 30,420 of JAQFYC010001689.1, read as the reverse complement.
GTAGATATGGATTCAATCATTTGAAAATCAAAAAATTGAGTAGAAAATTTGTAAAGCGCGCAAATGAAATAAACTGAAAAAATTGTAGGTATGAGGATATGCGGCTATTTTATCTTTGTTTCAATTTTCACTGAAAAATTAAATGAGGTTTTCGAAAATAATTCACCTATTTCACTATTCTTTCAGAAAAAAATATTTTATTTGCCATAAATTCATAACCCAAAACTAATATTGATACCTAAGAACATAAATTAGTAGTTTACAGGTTTATAAGGTATTATCGTAACAGTATTAATCGTTGAATAATCGTTGAATATATGTTTTTGTCTGAAAATAATTACTTGCCATAATGCAATCAGTCAAATTCTGGAAATTCTAACACTTCATGGCTACATTTCATATTGTTGAAATTCCATTCATAGATATACACCGGATTTATACATGAAGAGTACGCATACCTAAGTTTGGGTACCTAAAATACATAGGTATCTTTATAAATAGTTACATAACATGATATGATACCAGTATATGAATAATATAAATAGGATATACTGTAGGCAAATTTAAACACATGGTGGATAGTTGATGTTTGAATTGATTGTGAATTTGGTGAGGTTTACTGTACTGATTATTTACTATAGAATAGATTCACTCACTTCAGTTGACTTTAACTCCCTTATTTGCTACGTACTATACTGTCATCATTGTTCTTACATATGTACTCATCTCTCCAGCATCCATTTTACCCAATTCAATCCCATTCAGAATATTCAACATCCAATTTACCTGAATCATGTTCAGCAAACAATTTACAATTACCTTGTCCAACCAATATTTGAGTAAGTAGGTATTATGTAGGAAAGTAAACTGTACTCAATTTGTGAGGAAGGAATATACATAGGTATACAATACTGTATTAAAGGAGAAAACTCCAGATAATTCAGGTATTCTGCTATTAAAATGGGAATTCGCTAATGCCTGGGTATTTTACGGAAATTGTTTACCTCGATAATGATCTTGTAAATAGTTAGGTATGTATTATTCTACGTCATCTTGTATTTTGTATCATGGGGAGATTTTTAACGAATGCTTCCTTTCCCTTGCTACTTTTTAGTATCAGTAGGTAAGAAAAGAAAGAATACTTGTAAGTGCTAGGTACATGTGTTCAACGCAATTTTAAATCAGAAATCTGCATGCATATAGCTACATAAGGGATAAAGTTTGCAATATGTGCAAAGGATGTGAATCTTTAAATTTTGAATTCATAATTATTTATTTTCAAGGAAATTAAGAGGCAAACTGTACATGTTATTAATTTAAAATGGCTGACGTGGATAACTGTAATGGTTCACTGTAATGTTATGCGCCCACTAATTTTAGTAACTCGAAAAAGGATTGAAAAAATAGCTCTAAAGTGGATTTTCACAGAAAAATGAAAAGGAGAGATGATGATGAGCAGAATATTTTTATGATTGAGCCGCCCGTTAACAAATGGACATAACGAGAGACAGAGATTCCAATTTGTGTTAGTTGGAGGATGATTTTGTGGAGGAGATGAGAAGACAGGATTGGAAAGTGAACGTGAACGTCAACTCTAAAAATGCACCCTCATTGTTTGTACTGCGTGAGCTAAAAATTTCTAACTTAATTTGGTGATCGACCGCTGGCTCCCATTTATCGACGTTGGCTTCTTTCTCTTCTCTCTAACTGATTTCGAGTGAGTTCTTTCTATTCCCTCCTCATTCTTACTATTTAATAGAAAAGTGACAATATTACATACATTGGACATGAACGAGTATAAAATCATCGTCCGTTCCATCCTAATCCTTCCTATATAGCATTTACTGCACTGAATATCAATGTAACTAACAGATAATGTCCCTTTCATTTTTCTGCACTGAAAATCTCTATGTCCAATTTTTTCATAACCGTAAAGTCTCGAATAACATACCGAGCTTGTTATTTTTTATATTTAAATGTACCCAAAAAATACCTGCTTTATATTATGCGTACATTTTACAAAAAATAACAACAGAGTTTAAGTTAAATCTATACTACATACGTACTTATGTAAATACGTATAGAATGTTACCTAGTCATCCAATGTCCCCGTTCCCACTATTTATTTTATTTTAAACATTTTAGTTTTATTTATTGTTAGTAGTGTGTATTCACTTACTTAAGTTTGAGTCAGATGTGTGTAAGTGGTTGTGTATCTACAAGAGCTGACTGGAGCACTGGACAAAAGAGAAGACAGACGACAAGAGAAAACACGGTACACTCTGGCAAGATAGCAATGATAATAGAAGTGTCTAACCACGTACATGGACAACAGCACTACACAAGGCTGCAGAATATGTAGTCCATCTGTCCAGTAAGTACCTGCGACGTAAGTACTACAACAAAGAGCTCATATTTTTATTACAGAAACAGAAAGGCTGGAAGATACCCTTCAAGAATCTCCTAAAACTCAACTACCAAAACAGCTAGTACTTCTATTTCATCGTCTACTATTATAAAACATAAGTGAAGATCTAAAGAGAGAGAGAGAGCAGGAGAGTGTACGTCATTTTTTATCCGATTTTTTTCCTCCTCATCACAAAGGACCTAAGAAAACACGCTACTTACATAAGATAACATGAGTGATGTGATGTGACGTAGTCTGGTGACAAAAGGATGAGGTGAAACTCCAAGGAGGAATATAATACACAGAGAATAGTAATGTGTACCCACATCACATCACACAAAGATGACTTAGATGACCCTCCATCTCATCTTCTTATCTAAGCTTCAGCTTTCCAGCAAACATAAAGATATACTATAGTACTAGAGATCTAGATAGAGATGTAGTACATACAAATTCATAAAACCGATAGGAATGAAAAAGTGAGAATCAAAAATAGAATTCTTATGGGATGCTTATTTTTGGTCGAATCCCCCCGTCCATCGGTCAACCTCTTCTACTAATACTACTCACTAGTACTCATAGTACTCCACTCTCACTCGATCTTCACAAATACATCTCCTCCATTATACAATCACGCACTTGCCATTCCATTACTTACCCAAAGTGTTCCAACTCCCTATCTCCAGCTACTTTTAACACACTTCTTCAATTTACATAGCCAATGTATTTACTAAATTATCCAGTGGCTGAGCAACCACTTTATAAGAATGCTCTGTCTGTCTGTCTGACAGTCTGCCTGTTAACTCAAAACTGAGTTGGTATTAACTGAGATCCTATCAAAATATGGGCTGGGCTGAAGTTAATCGACCACACCCCCACAGAGTCATGACCACGCTTATCAAATTTTTAAATAAAAATTGAAATCCTGCGGAAGTCAGGGATACAAATACGAATTTCAAATTATTCAAAATCTGGAGCAATGTAAGATTTCGTGAGAATTGTATACTCCACACCACAGGCTAAAATATGCCAAATCTAAACTATTCTCATCATCAAAACTGGTCCTTTGGCGACAACCGAGTGGTTACATCCGATTTGCAGTGGTTTACTCACGGTACTTTTAAAAATGCTGGCACAATCCTTCCGCGATAAGGTTCAGGCCAACACACAATTTATTAATCACAGCTTTACAAAACAATACACTTTTCTAATTTCGGATATAGTAATTATTCAAGCAGAATATGTATGGTATATTCCTGGCTAAAGGCAATAATTGAAAAGTGCAAATATGATAGAAAAGTGTATATTGGCATGTAATTGTATTAAGACAAAAAATATGGAACTCTCTAATTAACTTATATTTTAATTGCTTTGTGTGTATTTTACGTAGATATTTGTAGATTATGGTAGCTACCACGAATTTCAATTAAAAGGTAGGTACAGTTCAGGTACAAAATTATAATAAATAATATTATGCTGATGTGATTGTGCTCTGTGGCGTTGAAACTTTAATTTAGGTAGTTAACTCTAATGTTTGTATAAACGAATAGAAATCTCTGTCTTCATTTCTCCTTTTCTCGTTCCGAATCCATCGAGCACGTTTCACCACTTTTCATTACATTCTTTGAAGATCCTTTCTCCAGAAGATAAGACAAGTCAATCCAAGCCAGCAAAGAAAAACATCATCTTCATTACATTACATAATAAGTACGTAGGGCCGTCGGCTTTAACGTCAGCCCCAAGATATTTTATATCGTGTGCATCCATGTTTACATTACAAAGATCTTTGTCCTTTTAGATGACTCGACAGCTTCTCATTTATTTACAATTAATCTCAAGTGTATAGCATAAACATGGATAACTCCATAAAATATTTGTGATGTTAACGATAGTGGTATAAAACCAAGCCAATAAACCGATGACAAACAAATAAATGTTAAGTAAGTATCTTAGGTAGTTAGTAATGAAATGCATAATCATATTTATACAGGTAACCTCTGTAAATGTATTTGTAATTCTAAATGTCAGTTAATTTTTCGATTTAAGTAGCCATGTCAATATACATTATCATACCAGGAATTCCATATAAATGTCGTAGGCTCAGAATACCTGGCAAAGGATAAGGGAGCAACTGAATCAATTTTTCTCCATTTTTCAGGAAAAGAAACCCAATTACCGTTTTAATTCATTTCATAGAGAATTTATATATTCTTTACAGTTATGCATGTAACGAGGATAATACAATTTTCTTTAAAATGAGTTTCAATTAATTGTAAATACGCTAAGTATTAGCTTTCCTCCAAAAATTCAAAGAATGCACAAGTGAAACCGTATGCCTATAGGTCAAGGCTCTTCTGGCACTGACCTTGCGGTGCTCTGCGACTATGACATAAATGCGTAATATAATTATTTAAAAACCGTTTCCCAGCTAAGTAAGTTGCGTAATATTATTTAAATATCTTTACATTAATTAATGATACAAGTTCCATGATCCCACCAATCTTACGTTAAGTAAATGGAGTTTAGAATTAGTGTATTTAAGTGTTGAGATAATGGAACTAAAATTAAAGAGATAGAATGAGTGAATGTGTGATGAGTTAGTGTGTGAGCTTAAGTTGAACTGGAGGTGAGTGACAACAAAGGGTTGTCTGTCATTAAAAACAACTAATGAGTCAGAATGACAATGAGTAGAAGAAAACGAGTTGGAGATGGAGGACTAATTTGCACCCGCAAACAAACACTCGATAAAATAAAGTGAATAACCGGTGCCAATTTACTTTAGTAGACTGCCATCACGAATTTAACGAGGACCGAACGTTCCCCGGCCTGTTAGTCCTCTCTTTATAATCCAATTTATATTTTCTATATAAGGAACTCTATATTATGGGAAACAATTTAGTTTATTCTGTATAGCTTCTGATATGGTATGTTGAATGTTGACTTGGTTGCTTACTTTGTTATCTTGGTTTGGTTGGCTGGACTCGGGCCCAAAAATAACTCTGGTCCTGCCTGGTCTGTGTGTATGTTAGTATGTAACACTAATACTAAACAAATAGTACGTACTCATTTTATCAAATCGAATCAAATTGTATTGTAGTAGCGTTCATTCTCTAACTAAATCAAAATCAAACCAAACGTACACAGGAACCCTGGGACATAATATTTAGCAGTTCCTCCTACCGTAACCGTAGCCCACTCTATAGACTATTAGGCTACACTTTTAATATAACAGGAAAAGCAAGCAACCTCTAGCAAAATGATGTTGAAAAGGTAAATTAAATAAGTGCATTGTGTGTGTGTACACAATCTATAAAAACCCTCTCTTTGTACCGACATCATGTCGTCCGCTCAACATCTCTTATAATACTTAGATTTTACTGCTGCCATAATATAGTAAATAGGTTAAGGGTGTACTGTACTGGATAAACTGGATCCAAGATATTCCTAAATTCATTCAGTCCATAGGCTAACTAATCAACCTAATTCGAAAATTTCATCTTTTTATCCCCTTCCCAGAATTCTACGCATATTCAGTCAAAATCTACTTTAAATTTATTCCGTTTATAAAATATATGATAATGTGTGCATTGAAGATACACAATTAACTATATTTTTGGGTAAGGATTCTACAGGATCTTCTAAATCCTCATTTCTCGTGGAAATTAGAGCGTTTTCTTGCAAGGAATAATTTCATACACTTTTATGTAAAAACTTTCCAAGGTTAGCAAATAAGCAAAATAAAAAGTAACGGTAAAATTCCTCATTTGCCAAAAAAATTATATTTTTGAAAATCTGGAAGGCATACAGAAAACTGGGAGGATTATTTTGTAAAATAGTACATTTTATCATTTATTATAGATATTCTGCATGCACTGCTGTACAATACAATATTACATACACATGTGGGTATTTATATTACGTAAAAATAATAGGCACCTACTACCTTGTACGATACGTATACATATTAGTTGAGAATATTGATATTATTCTACAATATACATAACATAATACGTAATCTCTGCCTCTGTGTAGATAAAGTACCTAAATACCTAAATGTGTGCATCTGGTAATATTGAGCAGATGGAGAAAGTAAACTGAAAAAGGGTTTAGTTTAGTAGATCTATCATCTCTGTTCTAGTTTAGATAGTTATGTAGTGCAGTTGTAGTATGTTATGTTGTATTAGTATTGCTGATGGCACGTGAGGAGTGGAGAATCAAAACAAAAGAATTAGTTGCCGGATGCTCGATTGCATCCCAAGCTAACGCTATTTAGTAGCTTTATATCAACTCAATTGTATTTTCAGTTGTGTGTGTTGTGATTGCGTTTGGTCCTTGTGTATTTATCGGATGAGTCGACTAGTCGAGTGCAGTAATGGTAATGGTGTCATGTAAAGTAAATCTTGATATTCAGATAAACATTTGAACCATTCAATACTTCCGTAGCTTCCTTTTGATTCATATTTAAATACAAATGCACTGTTCTCGGAGCATAAAAGTAATTCTGTGACAATTCAGATTTCTATCTACTTATGTTGGACATAAAAATTAAATATTGATTGCATGATAATAGCTAAACAACTAGTCTTACACAAACCTTCATCTATTTAAGTGGGCTATTTAGAAATGCAATTATGTCAGATCTTATAATAACCTACTTTATAAAAATGGAGCATTTGACTTTCCTAGACCTTGTCAATACAGGTTTTTAATATTTTTCTGAGCAATTAAGCCTTATTTTAGTTTTCTGCAAGAACTTTTTATTTTTGCAATGAGCAGGCACTTTAATAATATCTCACCCATATTCTGGACGAATTTAACTATACTTTACTTGCCGAAACACTTTATTTCTGCTCCAGATATTCTTAGAGCATAGAACGTTTAAATATTCGACAAGAGAATCTGAGGATCCATTTATACAACCCTTGAATACCAAACAAAGCATTGTAGATTCAGTTGTCTGCTGCTGATTGTAATTTTAATGTAATTATTACAGACTTACAGAGAATGCAGTTCATTTAATTATTCTCCACCCTTCTAAGTAAATAACAAGATAAGTATAACAATCTTAGTTTGTAGCAGTTAGCTTGTGAACAATGATGACTATCTGTATTCTAGAATCAAGAATGCAGACAGGTAAGGTACTGATAAACGGGAAACATTACTGTTAGTAATAGAGTACCTAATAGCGTATCTGCTTGGTTAACTTTTCCAGAGAAATGAGTGTGTTGTGTCTTGTGTCTACAAATTATGAATCCGTAGACGAGATTAATAGCCAGATGAAGATGAGTTAAGCCATTTGGCTAGTAATCTATGCATCACTTCTCTGGCTGCCTGGTTTCCCATTTGCATATTTATTATCTACTCTGCAATCTTTGTTTTACATATTTGGATGCACAAGATACTGAAATCTACAATGCCTTTGCGATTCAAATGCAAATAGAAGCAATCTTACCCGGTTGTTCTACTAAATATTTAGTACAGCATCAATTTCCCAAGACGATAGTCAACAAATGGCTATGCTAATACACTTATTAATGTTTGTAAATAGTGGCCACGTACCTACGTAGCAAATGAATTGGCATATAATAATTTAATTAGGGATAATTATTTAAATGAGAGAAATTCAAAAATATATGGAGATTATTTACGAAACTAATGATCCTATTAATATTTTTGTAGTACATACATATTATGAAGCGGAATATCGTATTCTATGTAATAAATGCCATCCATGCCAGGCAAAATTATTTTGCAATGGCAAAAGAGACTCACAAGCTTTTATAGAAACAAAATCTTTGATACGATGGACTTGTACTGATTCTTAAGTGCTAGACAATTTTTATTCAGTACAAAATTGTGCTAGGCTATACATTAACTAAATATGACAGAGTTTGACTTGAGATTAGAAGCACTGAAACCAGAAGAGATGAGACATCGCCGAGAATAACATGGATGAGGGGAAGTTGGAGACAGAGATGACATTATGGGATGTGCAAACAGAACTATTAGGATATCTATATATTCGTAGCTCACAATATACATACATTGCAGATATTGTATAACAAAGTAGACAATAATACATTCTTCTATCGTTAACTATGAATATTTTGGAAAATGTACCAACTCAACTTATCTCGTAGCGTATTTTGCGAATTATTATACCGAAAACTGTGATTTCCAAATTCAAAACAAAAAAATCTATGGGGATATGGAAAAGAAAGAATCCTGTTAATAATTAAGCCTGTTAGGTAGACAGACACATTATAATATAACGCCTGCTTATAAAAAGAAAGTTAAGTTTTCGAAATTGCGTTACATAGTGAGTGTATTTACGTATGTTAAACTGACTGTGAGTCGTGTGTAAGGTGAACGATATGGTGACGCGACGGGGCGAAGAATAAAAAAATGCATGCTAAATGAGTTTTGTAGAAGTACAAACATAGAGGGGAGAGGGAAACTTGGAGAATAAACTAGTCGTCACGTCAGTCTTATCTGTACACGTTTAATAAGAAAATATCTATAGAAATATTACTTACTGTGTACACTACTATCAGTATATGTAATTCCAAAATTATAGCCTTTGTCAAACTATCCTAACCAAGTAAGCCATCATTATCATCATATATAGTAGGTATATATAATATAGGATACTATTTAGTAAAGATTGAATGTAGGAAGTCTGTTTTACTGTAGGAGAAGGATTTATATTTATAAATATCGTAGAGTTGTGTAAGTCTACTTTATAACATTATATAAGTATAGTGATGACTTATTGTTAGCTTGGCTTTGGCTTGAGGAAAGAATGAAGATTCCCAATGCATTTGGATTGCTTAGACGGGTTTGTTGGATGGATGGATGGATGGTAGGCCGTAATTGGACGGTTGAAATCAAATTAGTTAATTGCTCATCGGGCATCCCGATGGTCCTTCTAATCTGCGCGTGATAATACTAAGATGATGTTTGCTTTTCTGATCAAGGCACAGCCTCCGGCTCATCTTCCGAAGTCTTCTCCCATTCATTTCATTTATTTCCTCTCTCTCATCCGCATCCTACAATCCTAACAATTCGACTCTTCCACCATTCATTCTCAACTCTATACTCTAATATATGTACCTAGTCTGTATTTATCTATCTATTTATATCTATAGGTACCTAAATATAATATTACGCTATTAGTTATATAATCATCATTTTCTTTTCCCTTTTGTTTACCCGGGTGAGTCCCTATTCCCAATTCTACTCTACCTACTTACTTACTTTTACTTTCTGTCCAGAGATATATGGAGAGACAAATAGCACCAATAATATTGTACCCCTATTAACTATGTAGATCTATTTAGCAATTTATAGGAATATTTTGCATGAGGGTTTCCCGGTTGACGAAATCGAATGCAAACTAAATAATTTTCGTTTATTTTCTTATTTTGTGTAGAAAAATTGAAACTGTATGTGAATCCCCCAATATACTTAAATGCTTTAGAAGATTAACTATGCATCTATAAATTGAAATTTGTTCTATAAGTTTAAATTTCTAGTACAATTATAAATTATTTTTTAAAATTTTAAGAATCTTTAATTTTACTTAAAGAAATAATATATAGATAAAATATTGGGTAGTTTTGTATTTAATTGATTTGTTAAAGTTTGTTATTATAAGGTTAAAAGGTCTATTGTATGAAGATTTTAATGTGAAAGGGGTATTGTGTTATTTTCTAATTTAGTATTTAATCTGATACTGAGAGCATGCTATATCTATTAAAGATAAGCACTAATGCAAATCAGGGACCGGGTAGTATAGGTAATGTGAATGAAAATTTCCAGGAAGTTTTGCTAATTAGTAAAGTCTAACGAAATTAGTTGGTACAAAGGGGAGAAATGTTGAGTCAGGAATGAGTACTTACAAATTGTAATTAGCTATAATTATAGCAACCTATAGATTTTATTAGCCAAGTTGAAAAGGCGTGGGTTGAGAAGAAGTTCACAATTAGCTATACCTGCCTTAATGTGCTAAAATTAGCTAAGCATCCTAACAGTATATAGAATAGGGACTCTTGTGTTTAAAAACATGTAAGTGATGGAATAGGTGCGCTTTCTCTACTTCGCAAAGGGCAAGTTGCCAATTAGGTCATTCCAGTAATCAAATAGTGATTTGTAATTGTAATGGAGCTAAGGCATTTGTAACGGCGATCAATTAGGCTAATTAAATTAGCTTTCTAAAGAAACATGCCAAACAACTTCAGTTCGCTCACTATACTTTTCTATATGTACACTTACAGAGTTACACAGTCCACTTGAACTGCATTACAGATTATACACTCCAATTTGCTCACTTTGTCTAAAGACATAAATATGGCATGCATTAGAAAGAGAAATGTATTGTAAATCTTTACACGAACAATTGTTAAGGAACTTATTTTACTTTATAGTCATTTTGAAGAATTTAAGGTAGATTTTTAGAAATAATTGTTATACTTAAGCTACGAGCTCTTGGGAGGAAATGAAAGCATATACATACCGTAAGTATAATAGTTCCTAGTAGGATAGTAATATTAATATTAAATGTATGCGATGAGAAAAGTCGTTCACATTATAATTGTTCCCTGGAATTGAATAAGAGTAGAGGGCAAACTAATTGTATATAACACAATAAATTGTACTTCTTTGAACTGTCTGTCTTAAAAGTATTCAAGTCTGTATAATTTTTCTATTTAGAATAATTAAGGCAATAGCATAGCGCAAATTAATTTATAAATACCTACCTGCATTTTTAATGCTTAATATGTAAAAGTACTTATGTATATCATAAATACAAACTAAAGTAGAGGAAGATCTCTTTACGCCGTATCTCATTCTATAAATCAGTTAAAAATGTATAAAATTTGTACCTGCGAGATCTGGTAGTCGAGGATAAAGCATTCCATTCCTGGCTAGCCATTCCAGTTGTAGTTGGTGTGCATTTGCTACACTTAGACCGACAAATCCAGAAACGGCGGAATTATTTCCGCCGCCTTTGCCGCCGTCCCCATCTCCTCCAACAAGAGAGGGAAGATGAAAAGCGGAGGAGGATCCGAAGTGATTTAGAGACCCCGAGGGCATGTAGGAGTGCAGAGGTGCAAAGAGAGCGGCGGAAGACGCCATGGATCCTGCATTGCCCCTGTGGTGGTGATGGTGGTGACCTCCGCTAGCACCATTGCCACCCCCGCCACCACCATTATTATTACTAGCATTATTGTTATTATTATTAGGGAAATCATTCTGAGATCCGAGTCCGAGAAGGGAGGAACTCACGGCACTCGCATTCTCCAGCAACAATCCTCCGTTCACAGTCGACCCTCTGTGGTGGTTGCTGTGATTGTGATTATTATTGTTATTGTTATTCATGTGGATGTGGTGGGAGTGGTAAGTGGGACTGTTAGAGTGAACCGACGTCGGCTCCGAGCCGGGAGAAATTGGCGGACTTAAGGAAGTTGCCCGGCTGTTGGATTGTGGGGAATTCGACGGAGACCACGTTGACCATTGCTTAGTCGACGATGCTGGAGATTCACGTGCCAGCAGAACGTCTATACGAAATGATTTCTTTTCCGTCATTTTACAGATTTAATAACGACAAGCTTCAATTTAAATACAGTTCTTTAATTGTTCATTTAAGTACTAATCCCGATTTGGATACTTGACTAGTACAGATTATTTTCCATTTTTACTTTTAAAGTCATCCTTCTGTAAGTACTTTTTCAGGAATCGCAATTAAATAGATCACTATAATATCATCCACGCTTTCTATCCTAATTTATAGCGTAATTACTTTAAATCCTTAGCTTCTGAGACTATCATACAATAGTAATAGTATATTTCATCACTTGAAACAGTCTTTAATTATATAATATGAATTCTTATTTACAGATTTTAAAAACACAACGTACACATGTGATTTGCTAAACAATGTATTTAATGCTTCTGCTTCTCCTGTCCTTGTTCCACTATTTTTCGAGGTCAGTTATTAAGTAAATTGTATCGAACATTGAATTACAGGGTAATTAACGGGGAATTTTGTGTATTTTCTTCGGTTTGGTAACAGTAACTTGCAGGAATACAAAATACCTATACAGCAGTACACATTACAAGGTGTCTCATTAGCACAGACAGAAATAGAGCAACTAAACGGATCGAGAATTCAGTTGAGACTTTGAGAATCAACTCAGCTCACTTTTCGTTTCTACATGTGAGGAACATCAGTACGTACGTATTACTACATGTATTTATTTTACGTCTCACAAACTAGAAACTAACAGTAGCTACACATACAATACGTTTATGTATTTATCTTCTGCATTAAGTTCTGAAAATGTTTTCGACGATTTTTTATTTGGAATCTTTGGAAACTTTATTCTAAATGAACAACCGGCAATCAGGAATATAATTTCTTCTTGGCTTTTTAACTCACTTTATTTCCACTTAAGATGACAATGAGACCATACACAGTTAGATACTGTTACTAATTAACAGGTAAAAGTATTGGTATTCAATAAAAGTGTAGAACACTGGATAGATTATGTATACTTATTACAGTTAAGTATAGTGAGTGTAATATCGGTTTCTCGAAGGAAACTAAGGTATCGTGTCCAGTAGGAAGTTGCCTTCACCAGAACAACGTCGTCAACTGAATCCGAGTAGACGAATGAATGAGATGAGGATGCGGTTCCTCTATCGGGATTTGTAATCTCTCCGTCTGCTGTGCTTTCCGCAGTTGAATTGAATGCTGATCTATTGTTGCATTACAGAGTTGGCTTTGGCTACGGCTTTGGCCTCCTGTTCCTCTGGTACTTGTGTGTGTGGAGCAAATGTTTTGTATTGGCAATGGTTTTCTGTAGTCGGGTACTCGGGTGTGATCTGATATCCTATCGTGTGATGTGAGCAGATGAGATGAGAATTTCTCTATTCTACCCGATAATGTGACGATTCTTCCTTCGTGTTGTTTGTGTCTCCGTCACTCTACAACATTAGGTTTTGTGTAAAAATGCTAAAGCAAATCCTTAATATATATTACAACATTATAGTCCATCCAAACACCAGTTCCAGCATTCCAGTATAAATAGTGCTCTATATTGGATATTCTTAGTAGCTAATAAGGTACCTAGGTTACATTCGGTTTGGCTTAGAGATGAAGAAGAGATGAGAGAGATGAGATGCGAGAGGACGGAGGAAAAGAATAGGATTTAAGTTGAAGGAGAAATGTAAGGGGCGGAGCCTAGGAGATCTAACTCGTCCCTCCCAATTGGAGTTTCTATAGGAGAGGAGGCCAAGGGGAGGCAGGCCTCTGTGAAGGGGACTCCCCGACTTGATTTGCTCAACCGCATCCGACCATCAAACAATATCCGGCCTAATTTCCTCTCTAATAAATCCCTCTTCTCCAGCAGATCCTAAACTAACTGCTTCTCTTCATCTCTACTCTTTACATATAACTAACAGAAAGCAATGCTAAAACCAACGCAAAGCAAAGCATTCAACCTCTATTACATATTACATGCTCATTCCAGACCATTCTGGTGGATCTGCTGGTCCCACATCTCATCTACCTAGATATCTCATCTCTACACTACTTATCTACCTATCTACATTCATCACATCAGATCTCAGATCACACAACAATCTTCACCAGCTAAGTGCTTTCTACAATTCCTTATTACGTTCCATTACAAACCAACCAAGCTATTATATACATACGTTGTATTATGTACACAGTGTGGTTCCCTGTCTTGGCTTACGACGAAGTTGAGACTTTCCAATTCTAGTCTGATTTCGACTGGCTGCTACCACATTAACACTTCGTTTGTCTCCGTGGATAACTCTGCTGCTAATCGGAAACTTTAAATGGTAAATGCATTTTGTACGCATTTAATTGCTTTCAAGACTAAAGTCGAGATACCAATCTCGATACTGATGAAGATCGGGACACATTTTTGAAAATTGTCAGACAATTTGAGATCATAAGCATAACAGTAGTGATCCCGATCCAACATTTAATATAATAAAAATAGTAATAGGTAACTTTTAGAGTTCAATAACAGGAAAATGGTAGCTAATTAATATAATGCAAATCAAGGATTTACGACCGCTCCATATTATCCAATACATATTAAAATACTTTATTACATTTACTTGTATAAAAAAATAGACAGAAAATATTCCTGGTTATAATACAGGTAATAGTGATAGCATAGCAGGAAAAACTACCTATGCATGTTTATGAATGAAGAATACTTGTAAATACGAATATCAATTGTTTAAAGCACCTATTTTATAGGTGTTTGCTTAGCATGTCATTTTAAATAACTTATTTTACAATCCATGAAAACTTCTCTATAGATAAATAGATTGCTTCGTCAAAGTTGTCATCTGTCGTGTTCAGTGCTCAAAAGAAAGGTAAAAAAAGGAAACTTTGAGAGGTGAAATCATTCCGCTCCATTTGCTGGAAAAGAATGGATAAAAAACGTATATCTTCTAGAAGCTTATCTCCCACTTTGTTGAAGATACAGTGAAAGTTGTCGTTGTCGGCTGGCTGGGGATGGGTAGCGATATGCGCCTATGTACTTATGCAATAGTGTACCATCCCATGAATCGTAATTTTATAAGTATATAGATGATAAAACTTAGAACCGAATCGGGTTGCTCACGGTGCGAGACGATTATCAATATATAACTGATTGTGAGATTAGTTTTTATATAAACTTTTTTACAATCCCATATAAGATTGTGAATATAGTGACGTGGTGAAAAGAGTTTGAGAAAAAGGGCGACTCCTCCACTAAACTTAAGAAATCAAAGTTTACTCATGTTTACATATTCATATAAGTATGCAGTAAATATTTCTAGAAGGCTTAATATTAAAATGACAATAAAATAACCAGTTAAAACAATACATGGAAAGTAACAATATATTTTAGTTCGACAATACAACAATTTAGTTCACAAATGAATAAATTATTGCCGCATACTGCAGTTTATATGAACATTTTTGAGTAATTTCTCAACGAGAATGGCCGACGTCAAGTTTATAATAATTCTAATCGGAAAATGTCCATTATTGACAATTGTCACTGTCCATTTCGTTATTGTTATTTTCCTGAATTGCATTGTCGAGCTAAATGGCATTCTTTCTAGCATGTCAAGTCAATTGCTATAACCAACTTCTAGATTCCGTCCAGTAGTCCATCTCCTATCTGTGATCTCAGTCAGAAAATCAGTGAAGCTAAAAAAGTAAGATTTGAATTATCCATGTGGAAAGTGGAAACTGGGGATGGGGATATGAGTTCATTTGACTGATATATAATAGCATTATCATTATTAAGAGGGAACATAGTTCGCTCTTTATGTCAAGACTAGACTCTGTCTGTCTGTCCGTCCTCTTAGGGAGCTTGTTAAAACGCAAACATAATATATAAATAGCTGGCAGAAAGTTATTCCCAATAAAATGAATTCGTTCCTGTTGTGTCTGAAAGGCCATGAATTAACATAAAGGATATGTTTATATAATGGCACCCGAGTGCATTCATATGCAATGTATGAAAGGTCATACATAAAGTAAGATCGTCGATTTTTTAAAAATTGTATGCTGTGGCATGCCTAAATATTACACTGTTTGCAAATTATATTTAAGTAACGGAAACTTAGATTACATACTTTATCAGAAAATTATTAAAATTTTACAGTACGTCGCAAGTAGCAGATCAAGAGTAAATGAATATCAAGGAAAAACATCCTAGGGGCATAGCTACATATACTTATATTTATGTAATTATATATCTACACTTATATATTTTATAACTACCCTTTTATCATTTACAATAACATCGTTTTACATTTTAATCACTCAGAGCAAACTCTTTCTTTTCATTTCCCCATGAGAGTGCATCGGAAGGTTCAAAATTCAATTGGAAGTACTGTTGAACAGCTCTCTGCATTTTTCTCGGTGTTATTCTGCAAATAATTAATTAAAAGAAACTACAATTTTTGATATATAAATAGTCCACAATAAGTAAAGCAATTAAATACGTATTTCATAAAAAATATTGAAAAAGTGATTAAATAGATTACGTATTCAATTCGTTACGCAACAATGAAAAAGTTATTCAAAATTTACTAATTTTAAAGTGTGTTTAGTTTGTTTTAACTTTTCTACTACATTTTTTAAAGAAAATAAAATTATCTTTCTTGAAGAATTAATGCAGGGCTAAATTAAGTTGCACAAGACATGTTTACATAAGCCTACACATACCATTGCATAATACAATTGTAGATGTACATAGGCATCGAAAAATATATAATAAGTTTTAATAGCCATATAAAGAAATATGTATGTATGTGGTTTAAGTGTGTACAGCTGTCATAACTAAAGTGATTTGTTGAACTGTTTGTGCATTTCAGATTTCATGTCATTGAAAGTAGGAATTAAATATTTAAAAAAATATACTAACGCTGCAAGGAACGTAAAAAGTCTCAAGGACGACGGACAGTAAACATATTCGGCATTTCTTCTTATCCCATCAACAATTTCTTGAGCTACGAATTCAGGCTCTAGTATCGGTGTGAGCGACGGGAATCTATGCATTAACATATCAAAGTGCAAGGATTAGAATAAAAACTGGCATAATCACATGCGAATGTGTAAAATCATAACCATTACTAGTACGTATACTTAAACATGCATTAAACAGTCTGCATCAAATCATCAAATCCCATTATTGTGTAATCGCTTGAGGAAAACCAATTTGTTTTTTGCGTTAACTCTATGAATTATATAAACTTTACGATTAATGCGGAATTAAACCGTAAGCATTTCTTTTTGCAGTTGCCTATACCTAGCTTGTGACGAAAAAGTGTTGTTATATACTTAAAGCAAATGCATTAGGTATGATTTATTAACTTAACATATTACAATATCTTTTTTAGCTAATTATTTTTGAAAATAATTGTATCACATACCTTGGTGTACAATTGACTCCATGGGAAAGACCAGTTCTCACAAAGAATGGATAGACTGTAGTAAAATTTATATCTGGTTTCTCAGGGTGATTGCTTATTTCATCTTTCAGGGATTCCAGATAGCCATTGACGGCAAATTTTGAGCCGCAGTAACCTACAGCATTGTCCTTGCTCATAATTCCGCCAAATGAACAAATTGTAACAATATGTCCATGTCTATTCTCAATCATTTTCGGTACAAATTGCTTCAATATCCAAAAATGAGATAGAACATTCACTTCAAAAGTTCTTTCAAGGGAGTCGGCAGATTGAGAGAAAAAGTCCCCAAGGGGCATCATTCCAGCGTTATTGACAACAATTGTCACATCCCCTATTTCTTTTTTGATCTTTAGACAATAAATATAAATATTCTTGTTAATATTACATATCGTCGTTTTAGTAGTCAAAATGTCAAAACTTTTTTATTAAGGTTGCAACAGCAAACTGTGCGTTTTTATATTCTATTGATAGATTATGTACCAAGTTGTGCGCTCTATTTTCCATAAAACTGTGTCCTCTGCATTTTGATTAAAGTAATTGCAATGTAATAATTAATTATGTTACCTGGGATGCCACCCTTTCAATTTGAGAGTGCTGTGATATATCCACTTCATAGCCAAACGCCTTAGATCCTAAACTTCTTAATTCTTTGACTGTAAGATCGTTATCGAATTTATTTTGATCCAGACAGATAATCTTAATATCCAAAGTGCTTCTGGCCAATTGCAAGCAAGTGTGTTTGCCAATACCGCTACCGGCACCCGTTACCTTTTAAAATATATTAATTTAATGTCATTAATTATTGACAAAAATATTTTTAATACTATTTGTAAATGCACTGACAAATTTTGAGTTGTTGTTACCAGAACCACTTCGCCATTTAAATGTTTTAATCTCGAAGGAAAGATAATTTTGTAAAATAGTTCAGCATATGTATATGCAGAATATATAGCGAAACGAATAAATTCAATTGCAAACTTAATATAGCTATATGCTTTTGTTATTGTCTTGCCAAGATCCATAGTTATTTAAGCGTCAGTCGTCTGTATGAAATGGGTAGAAAATATTTATTTCTACTACTCGTACTTATGTAATAAACAAAATCCAACTGGAAGGTAACTCTTCAAGCTCTGAGCAACTTCTGTCAATGCACAAAGATTAAGAAATCTAACCCTCATCCATAATGTTCCAGATCCAGCTAGCAGCCGTGTGAAAAAGTATATTTCCTATTGCCTACTAACTTATATCCCATATTACGTCAACAGGCGAAGGTGAGATTTTATGCCACAGTGCAAGCTCAAAGTCCTAGTAACAGCATTACAATACTACTACTTACTTACAATCCAGTGAACTTTGGTCTCATTTTTTTGTATTAACAATTACGTAATATACGGAGGTAATCTTTCATTCTTTTTATGTACGTTTCGTTATTAAGAGGGAACATAGTTCGCTCTTTATGGTAAGACCAGACTCTGTTTGTCTGTCTGTCGGATTTCAATGCATGGATAAATGCTTTCTCACAATGCCCTAACTTTTTGGGGCAATACTAATATGAGATTTAACCATCAACGAAATGTTCCCTCTTTACAACGGTTTATTACTTATACAGATATCCACCAGATTTTTGCCAGCGGATTTCATCCACAGAAATATACATTTGATACCTACTGAATCTGAATTACTGTAACTGTAGTATTCGTACCAATGTCCTTTGCTTCAATAGATTATTCGAGGGTTATTAAATTAAGGATAATTAAATTTTCAATAAGTAATTACAATAAATAGCACAATAAATTAACTGATTTTAAGGACTCTTGGTCCCTCAACTGCTACACTTAGAATTTTTTTTATATATTATGACATGTATGACATTATTTTTCCAATTTATTACAGTTTTACTGCATATATGTAATACGTATCCCTGTATAATTTAGTAGTTCCAAATAAATATTTAAATATGCGGTGCATTATTTGTCATGCATTTAGATAGTACATATATAGCAGTATATGAAAAACAATTCATAATTCTTTGACACTCGGGTATTTTATTTGTTACGTTATCTGTCAATTACTATTTACAATGCAGATAGTCCAACAACTAATTTATAGGGCATCCATGTAAGCAATGAAGTTTTCGACGTTGTCCAAGTCAACTGATGGGGACGCTGCTGCAAGAATACATAAAAACGACAATTTATTTAGCTATTCAAAATAGTACATTAATATTAAATAATTTCAAAAGTAATATCTGATTTCTTGCCTTTTCCAGCTAAGTAATAAGCCAGTAAATGACTTGTGTACAGCTCCTTTGCCCATTCCGGCTGAACTGCCACAACCCCAGTCATCAAGCTGGATGGTAGTCTCCCCATAAGCTCTCGATATTTCTGCCTGCAGTTGCGGCTGGTGAATATGTCGATCGTTCCCTCTCCGTAAATACTCCTGTAGACATAGTTCAGCACGAAAGCAATCTCCCCCCTGGTCAGATAATAAATTAATTAATTAAATGCATATATATGTTTGCTATTTCCTTTCAATTCATTTTGAAACAAAAATTCTTGCGACATGATTTTCCAGAAAAAAATTTAAATTATTGGATTAAAGCTCACCAGTTAACAACGAGGTGACCGCGGGAGTTGAATCTCTGATTTTGGGCGGAGAAGACTTTCTCCAATAAAACGTCACAAACCATGTAGGCTTCCTCTTCCGGGGACCAAATGACTATGTTCCTCTCCTGCTCGTTTATCGCCGATATTATTTCCAAAACTTTAATTTAAAATAAATGATAAATATTATTTATTTTAAAAAGATTTTCATTCATTGTAGAAACAGTCCAAACTTAACCCGATTTTTGAACTGGCATTTTGAATCTTTGTTTAGATATTAGCAGAAAAGAGTACATGGACCAAAAGTGTTACACAATAGTCTGTATTGTACATATGTCTTTGATATAAATTTAAACGTCAATGATGACGTGGCCAGGCCAAATTGCTATTCCTTGAACTATATATCTAGGTACATAAAATGCATTTCTCCTTCCTGGTTCACGTTTAAATGTAGCTTTACCATTTTAACTGAAAATGCAAGGATTTTCCAGGTTTACGCCCCTTATTACACAAAAATTAGATGCCTAAGAATAGAAAAAGCAACGCTAAATACGTACGTACGGAATTTGGACCACGAAGAATGAATTCTTACTTAATTATACAAAAAACGAATAATAAATATACAGATATGAGTACCGATTTTCTCAGAGACTGACATATTATGTTAGTTGATATGTACTACAATATAAGATAGTAGAAATAAATTTAGCAAAAAAATATATTTGTATATTATATTATCTATGAGAAAGTGAAAGCGATTTCTAGTCTCTCTGTCATAAATTTAAAAATTACTTACTGTCTGTGGATTGGTGCTTGCCAAATAGTAAACTGTAAAAATTGGCAATTGCATCAGCGAATGAGGGCAGCCCAATCGTATAGCGTATAATTCTTTCGTGAATAATGGACCCAAACTTCTTGAGACTCTTCAAAATGCGTTGTCCTCTTCTCCAAGGCATTGTAGTAATAGGCCCCAAAATAATTGTTGAACAGGAGTTACGAAATTTTGATTTGTGAAAAGCTGTTTCAAAAAACTTGTCTTATGCAGATCGAAGTCAAGAGCAGGTAGTATTTAAGAGAAAGTATAACCGTTCAGTATGGTATCCAAAAGTAAAATGGAACTCAGCCAGCACTAACTGAATGTGCAGAACAGAATCGAATTTGCAAATGGTTTCACTTATGTAACATAAACACAGGAAATGAAAGTTGGGTAGGTTGATATTTATTTGTTTCGTATTTACACAGTTGATTACGTGTTTAAGGATTCCGATATGAAATAATTTCCCTTTAGAGAACGGATTTTAGAGAGTTTGTTTGGTCCCCATGCAAAAATGCCTATCACTATACTATTTCTACCTCCACTTCATGGAAAACATCGTAATAGTAAATATATATTTATAAATAAGACATTCTGTACAGTAATTCCCTGTAAGGGCCATAAGCCATAATACTAATATATTACATAAGTATCTACAGTTCATGTTATCTGTATAAAGTATAAAGGCACTTTATATCTATACCAATACATTTTGCGAAATATTTCACTTTTGCATTTCAGCATACCTTATGTGCATACTACACATTAAAACATTTTTGCAATAAGTAGTAAACAGTGCATATACAATATGAAATATGACGCTATAAAGTGTAAATATTAAAGCTAATCGTGTATGTATGTACATATTAAAAGATTTCATTAGAATAACGAAATCAGTAAAAAAGTTGAAACAAATTACAGAATCTAGCCACTTAAAAGACATTTCATAAAATCGCCTTTGCTAATTGATCTGCCTTTTTGACCTTCTGCAAAGTAGTAAAATGCCGCTTTCTGGTCTACATAACCATAGCTTCCATAACTTGAGAACAATACCTCATACAAATTACTACTATGATTCCACTTAAATTCCCCAATCAAAAATTCTCTACACTGAGTTAACGGTCTGGAAACATTCAAAAATTGAACAACGTCGTTCATGTCCAATTTAAATATACGGTCTTGAATTAGAAGACGATTGGTGGTGAATCTTTGGGCAACTTTTTGGTATTCGGAGAAGGGGATATAATAGACTAGATTAAGTTCCAGTACAGAAAATATTTGTTCTCCATCTTCTAAGTTTACAGATTGCAATTGAAGTGTTTTCAGCGTGTTGTTCGTACACAAATGACCAATGTTAACTGTAATGTCATCTTCTAAGATGTTGATTAAATTTACTCGTAGTAATTTTTTGTTTTCTGAAAAATGTGGCAGCAATTGCAGAGATCGGTTTACCAGTAACAGATTTTCAAGATTGGGAAAGAAGAAGGGTTTACTGAATACTAATTCATTATCAATAAGGTTGAGGTTATGAAGCAGCTCCGGACGTTGAATTACAGACAGGTTAATGGTTATTCCAGTAAAAATAATTTCTCTTGCTTTGATACATGTGTTTTCCACAAATGGAACGTTTGTTAAAGATAACGAGTTCACCTCCCAATTACACTTGCTCCAGTTCTGCACTTTTGTGTCTGATAACGAAATTACTCTCCCGATTAAACTATTACTTCCACAGTTGGAAAAATCGAAGGATACATTTTTGCCTCTCAGAGTAATGTTCGTTGAATTCGTAAGATCGAAAAAGGCGTTAATTAGTATCTCTCTGACATTTTCTCCATTTTCCTCTATAGTGATACTTTTTCTTAATAAGAGGGAGTGTGGTGAAATGCATTTGCGATTTTCAGGTTTCCCGTCTTCGTCACAGACTACAATAATACAGTTGCCCAGTCTTAAATCCGGAATGCAGCGAATGCTTTCGAGATTCAATTTATACCTAAAAGTTGAGGTGTGCCAGAGCTTCCAGGAGATATCCAGTATTTTTAAATTACACAACTTGCTGCTCAGAAACGGACTAAGATCATAAATTTTCCTACCTGGATATGAAAGATCTTTCATGACACCAGCGATTACCATTTCTCTAAAGCGAGGACCGACATTTCGCACAAAAGGAGCAAAGAGTTCCAATGCAATTTTTCCTTTAAAAGCAAATGAATCAAACGGAGTAATTTCTTTTTCTCTGTCGGCTGCAATGTAAGCGTTTTTTATTGCATCCATTTTTGCTTGTATTTGCCTCTTTCCATTTTCATCGTTATCAATGAAATTGAACACAATTTGTGACGAATCTCGTAAATGTTTGGTCCCTGCCAGTCTCCATTTCCTATTAACCAGTCGGCACCGTTTTAAATCCTTCGGTGTCAGAAAGTTTAAAATGTGGTCCAAAACTTCGGGAATCTGCAATGCTCGATGCATTTTTGAATAGTAGCTCAATTGTCTATCACTTTATTACTAAACTAAAAACCACTTTTAATAATTTGAGATTCTTAATTGGACAATGTAAGATCACAGTTTACCAAATTAATACGGACGGACTACTAAGGCAATTTTTCGAAAAACTATTTCCTTTCTTTTCTTCCTTTCGCGCTTTGATTTAATTTGATTTGAAACCATGAACTTGTAAATCCCTTCTGAGACACAAAGCTATTGCAATTGTCTTTATTAGCTTACACATGTGTGTACAAGTTAATTCAAACTTACGATACTCGTGGAGGTAATATTTATACGCAGATAGATACTACATAAATGACGAGAGGAAAGCAATTTTATCCATGAAGCAATAAAATCTAAATATATGTGGCTTAAGTAACACGAGAGCTGTGACGAGAGCAATTTAAATTGCAAGTTACAGGATGTTTTGTTATCTTTGATGTAAAGAATACCCTTAATAGGAGGGGAGTAAGAATCCTTCTACTCTGGATGCACTGTAATATGATGTGGAAATGCATTTACTTATTATCAAATTACATTTTATGTCCTTTTAAAACATCAGCCTTTAAGCCCTTCCCTAAATGCCACGCAGACAGCTATACAACTATAGTAGAGCGACACGACTGCAAATAATATTAATGCTACCGATGCGCGATGATGCGATGATGTGGAAGATAGAAAGTGTTTCATACCAAAGTCTAAATGTAATACGAACAATGCAAATAAAAGTTAAAACAATGCTACGGTATGCAGCGTATGCAGAAATATTTTATTCGACTAAATGACTGGCGTAGAAATATGATCATAAAATCTTGTCCCAGCAAGTTACACGTCATCATTTTCTCGTTCTCCAATTACGAGGTCACTTATGGTAATTACGTTGTCATAACTGTTGGCCATTAACTGATCGTGACTCTCTTCGGATGACAGATTTCTAAGATGGATAAGCTCCTCTCTTACGTATTTCTCAATATTATATATATCGTCTTCGTCTTTTAAGAGATGTTTTTGTATTCCGTAGTTAATAAAAAAATGTTGTTTGTATTTCATCACGAATACTGTTGTACCTAAAACAGTAAGCAATAAATGGGACATAAATATAAGTACTTATCATTATTATTATTTAAAAATTATTTTCTTACAAGCATGTGTAGCAGTTGAGAGTTCGGCCGCTGCATAGGATCCGACTAGCTTAGTCCCGAGAAATTCTACATCATTATTTAAAGGTTGAGGTAGTGGGACCGTTCCACAGAATGTAGTAAAGGAAAAGGGCTGTGTGTCCGAACTGATATATCGAGACCAGGTAAGGGGAGTGGAACCCGCTAGGAACATTAAAGGCTTCGTCATTGCTAAAGCGGGTCGAATGGCCAACTTCATTTCCCTTTCATTATATTGCATTACGTTTTTGGCTGTAAAATCCGATTCTTGATTGTGCATTTTATGGTTGAAGTAGGTCACAATCCTGTAATTATAAAATAACCACCCTTTTCATGCAAAACTCATTGCATACCTTACCTATGTAGTACATAGGACATGTTTTCCATGTTCAGTCAAAATATTGCACTTGACTCTGTCAGGGTTTATTCTGTATACAAAGGATGGGAATTTCATATAAAAAATTCTCACAAAGTTCTCAGAACTGAAAATGTAGTCGGGCTATGAATAACGATATCCCTAAGTAAGTTCTGAATAGTCTAATTACATTTTTTGATATATACAGATAGGTACCTGCATGTGTTTCTAAAATAATTTACAATTAGACCTAGTACTACCTACCAATATTATTATATCAGTATTATTGTACATTGTCTTCCCAGACATTCGCCCTCTCTGGGTTATTATATATTATTTCTCTGCCATTCAAATAACATGTATACATACTAAGGAAGCAATAATTACATTATATGGGTATGATATCGGAAAATGTCGCATTTTGTTTGTAAAATGCTTTCCGTCTTCAACACTTCATAAAAATAATAGGTAGGGTTAAAAATAATAAACTGGAACCTATCCACATATAATGACCAGCAAAGGTACTATATTAGTCGAATCTTAAATCGCCCCGCATAATACAGTTAGCTTTTGGTCAAATCTCACCTTACCCCACATAATACATTTCGTTTTTGGTCGAATCTTATATTGCCCCAATAAGGAGGGGCAGTGTGAGAAAGAAAAATTTATCCTTGTCTTGAAATCCGTTAACACAATTCAAAAAGGTTGAACGGTTTAAAAGTTACAAAGTATAATAACAATATAAATGTACCCCCTGTACTCCTTGGGGTACCCCCTGAACCCCTTGGTGTGATCCGATTTGGACCATTGTCGAACTCCATCGAGCCATTATATCACTGAACATGTAGTTGAAATCTGTCCATTACTGTGGGCGCTATCGTCTCCCAGACAGACAGACAGACAGACAGACGGACTTTACGAAAGCATATCCAGCTTCGCTGGTATTAATAAATTGGAACAGACATTGTGTTTGTGTTGTCCTTACTTATGTGTGTGATGCGTACAATGACATATGATCGTATTTGGTCGAATAGTGCCAACAAATATAAAAATAAGTTAGCTATACATTAGCCATACGAAAATGTAAAATCCATAAAGGAAAATAAGACAAGCTTACGAATGATTTGTAAGGGCATCGGGATGGTTTGACAAAGGAAGTGAATATGTCATTCTAATTGATTTTGGCGTCTTAAAGCCCTTGGCTTCCATCATTCTTCGAAACCCGCCAGTTATCCCCGCAAGAAGAGCAGTTGTAATCGTTATTTTGTTATTAGCACTAACTTCCTTTACTAAAGATGTCTCAATTGGTGTCATAGCACAATGGGCATATTCCGAAGTCTGGTCTGAGCTATGCCATGAATTCACATCGAATAGTTTTTTAGGGTTCAAAATGTGATTAAAGGGCAGATACATTCCCATTTTTATTCCTTGAAGTACAATAGCAACACTAGTCAGGAATCTTTGCCATTTAGTTTTTTTAATACCACCTATCATTTTCGGTTTTGCAAAGGTTTGCAATTCCTGCAGTAACAGAGCTTCCCACATAAGAATTACTGACGCATAGCCATCCGCTAGACAATGATGATACTTGAACACAACAACAGAATATTCTTGGTCACTTTCTTCGTCCATTTTGTAATTGTTGACTAGTAGAATCTGCCACAGACTTCGTTTTACGGGGAAAAATGTGGTTGCAAAATCTGCTATTATTTTGCATAATCTTTTGCGATCAATTATGGAGTCCGAAGGTTCTACATGTAATTGTAAATGATTCTGCAAATTGAAGAACTCATCCCGTCGACGAATAAAATATCCCATAAAAGTGCCAATATAGTATTTCAGTTCGGGAAACTTTATTTCACCGGATGGCAACTGCTTCTTCATTACTCGCTCCTCCCAAATTTCAACAAGGTCTTCAAAATTAATTCTTCCTTCGAAATTCCACTGGCTATGTACGTACATGTGCCGATCTTTTTGAAAATCTATCATGGCCATAACACCATCCTGAATAGACATAATTTTAGAGCCGGGGGATAGACATTTTAAAACTAATGCCACAAATAGTTTGTACAATTTAAACGGAATGCAGTTAAGAAGGAGAGAAATAATCACGAAAATCGACACAAATATTGCAAAAATTACAGCCACTGGAAATAAAATAATCCTGGAGAGGATCGTTAATACGTGTCTTGGTTCCATTGTCCAATCTGTGGCTTATTGCAATTATAACTTAAAACTAATACCTAACGAATTGCGAATATTTGCCCAAAAATCGCAAAAGTGGCATCCCTTCGGAAATTATCACTACAAATTCACGTTTACGATGATAATACCAGTAACGTCCACAGTAGCCTGGTCCCTCTGACTCCATGAACTTGTATTCCAAACATTTCTATGGCTATGTATAAAGCTATGGCAATTGTCTTTGTTAGCTTACATACAATAAAAGTTCATTTAATCTTACGATACTCTGTGAAATAATATTTAATAAGCATATTTATAGGTAGATACAATACAAATATGAGAAAGAAAGTACTTTTATCCATAAAACATCTAGGGATTACAATTTTTGTTTCGCAACAAATTGTGAGCGTATAATTATGTGATTTAAATAAATATAGTACGCAATTCTAGGTAGATAACAACAGTATTACAATTTTTGTTAGGTACCCACATTTATTTTTTATACATACTGACTGGAAATACTAGTATCTAGTGAGCACAGCATGATTAGGTACATGAAGATCAATAAAATGATATTGACGAGTAGTAGAAGGAATTAATTAATTAATCTTAATTTCCCATTTGGCTTTGTGGCGTGAATAATTAACGTGAGAAATTATGTAGCAATAGATTACAAGTTATAACTTATAGTATAATTTGTAGTGTTACTACGTGCATAAGTACTTAATACGCACATATAGAACGCGTAAGTACAACTTAGAAAGTAGTCAACGAGGTAGTAAAATATATTTTTGTTAGTGTTATAAATGTAAACACCTGTAAAAATGCAAGGTCTTGTTCTACTAGATTTCAAGTTTAAAGATGAGGCAAAAATCTATCCTTAATTAATGGGAAAAATAGATTCGGCAGGTAAGCAGACAGAGCAACCGGCAGACCTGCCTTTTTTCAGGCAGGCAGAATATCCAGAGAGTAGTGGTAGGAAAAGGCAGACAAAAGTAGAAATGGCAGATAATTGGTAGTAGCATATTATGTACAAAGAAAGTGGTATAGTGTAAGACGTACTCATTACCTTATAATAATGATATATAATTATTTGCCAGAGTATATCTATCCACTAACAAGGAAACTACAAATGTCCCTAAAAACCGATCCGGCATTGGAAGGCATGATCTGACTGAAAAGAGCATGCTCTTTAACGTGGTATCCTTCATTTTATTGAATGGACTTTCGTTTTTTCGAAAATTGATTTTGAAAAACGGGAGAAATTTGGGCTTTCGTGTAGGCTCGCTTAACTTTACTTGCCGTTGTCTTAAAATTAGGTAGGTGGAAGGTAGCTATATCTAACTCATCTTTTCAGTCAGATCATGCCTTACAATGCCGGATCGGTTCTTAGGGACATTTGTAGTTTCCTTGTAAGTAAGATAATATTGTCTTTATAAATGCCCTTGTACTAAAGTGTGTTTTATGTGTATACTTCATTATCGCAGATAGGCAGGGTTAAGGTAAAGTACATTCTCAAGAAGGTAGTTGGCAGTTGGCAATGAGTCCAGCATTTTGGGGTATTCGTCAGTCACGTGAAATTTGGAATAGGGATTTTACATGCACATCTCTGACGTCACAGAAATGCGCTTTTTTGTCCTCTCATTGGCTGGTTTGAATTAACAAAGTTTATGTAAGCAAACTACCTTATCTACTATCTACTTTACCTTAGGCAGGGTATTGATCATCTTCTTCGCACATTTACTTTAGTTGTGCTGTACTTTCCTTAGTTAGTCTTTGCCATTCAGTCGGTTCACTCACGTACCGGTACAACACAACCGAAAAGAATACAACAACATACAGTATTGTTAGGCAGTATCCGGTTCGGATCTGCATATTAAGTCTAGTATGTAATTTGTCAGATAATCCAGATGAATGCGTTTATGATTTTCTACATTTACATGTTACATTGGGATTTACACAACTATAATTATTGTTTTATTATTATATATTGACTAATTCACATGACTAATTTTAAAATTTCCTGCCACATTATATTCGTGTCTGCCTTTTCTATCCACTACCTGCCCCTTTCTACAAATTAAAAAATCTCTGCCACATCTTGCCGAGTTACCTGCCAGTAATTACGCACCATTAATTAATTATTTAATTAATCTTTTTATGGCTAGACTTACAGGGCCAGTACTTCATATTCAGATGGTAACACAGATAAATAGTAAGTATGTAGATGGCCAATGCCCATGTAGGCGTCAACAATGTAAATAATTATCTGACCAAGTAATAAATAATGATCTTATGTGAGTACCTACATATTTTGGAAAATATAGCAATTCAGATAGATACAATATTTACCTTGGCCGACCTATGAAATTTAATCTTAATTAATATAACCTTCTAACTTTATTGCAAAACTATATTGTTCTACTTACTACTATAGTGCCATAACTTACCTATGCAACTTTACCACACAATACTGTTATGTTATATCATTGTTGTGTTATTAATACAAAAGTAATTAATGCAATTGTGAAATGCATGGAAGCTGAAATAAATTAATTCGCAGTGCAGTGTAACTATCCCTACTAAGGAAACCGTGAATTATTGATATAACAATAATACTGTTTTACCACCATGCATGCAACAGCAGCGAATTTGTAGAAGGTGCTAGCAGTGCTAGGTACATTTATTATGCTATAATGTATAATATAAATATAATAGCAAAGCCGTACCTTACTACATGCCGTATACATTAATGTTGACTTCATATTTATTTTGCAATATTATGATAGAAGTTAAAAATGCGATTAAAGCCTTCTGGTCAGGTTCCTTTATTGTTTACACGTGTAGATATATAATAAGTACCCTGATGCATTTTCAAGACGAATTAAGGTGATATAAAATTAGTTGCACCCGAAAAAAATCAGAATATATCTGAAAATGGCGCATTTTGGCCAAATTTGACATATTGTGACCTCTAATTTTGCAAAATCTAAATTTCCTCCGATATGATAATTTGGGCCTTCATTAGGACCCCCGATAGCACAACCTTTGATAGGTTTTGGTCCATTCGGTTTGACACATGTCAAGTCCTTACCTTATAAGTATAAAACATAGTTATACATTAAGTATCTAATATCAACATTTGAAATAAATCGGGCACCTATTTACCAATTTGAATTGGGCTTTCGTTAATATTTGCTAATGACCACTTGCTGTTTAAATGAAATGCTTTCAAGGTTTGCTTTTGCTAAAGTGTGGAAACAAATAAATGTACTCACTTTAATTTATGCTATTTAAACTCTTCTAATTTAATAAAACTCACATATTTGATTGCACATCATCTTTCAAATATTACATTATTATCACTTATTGTTTTAATCGTACACAGCAGTAACTAATAT
>JAQFYC010001688.1:0-31656 GCA_034694165.1 Tomocerus mixtus | reverse complement strand
CCATATTTTAGGCAAGGTAACTATAAATATTTGAGGTAAAGTAATTATTTTTGAGGTGCCATTAAATATAAGCCTTAAACTAAATGGCGTGTCTCACATCAATGTGAAGGCTTCTCGTAGAGGCGATTTTCTTTTTATAAACATTCCAAGTTGAAGTGGATGGTTTTGAAAACTAATTTTTGAAAGAGAGTTGCAGTAAAAATCAAAATCACTTTCCGTTATCCAACCCAACTCAAACCAATCACCGGGACCTAAAAATGCATTGTTTGGAAGTTTTAGTTTTGGTATTGGTGAACTGTTACTCACTGTTGTCTTAAATAAAAAACCCTAAAATACAACAACAACCAATATGAATATAAATATATTGTTGATAGGATATAAAACATGTATCTTATATCATAAAGCAAAATAAAAAACTCAAAAATAGTTAGCGTGAAATGTGCAACTTACCTCGTAATAATTTGCTCGAGCATGTATTTTAAAATTTGCCTTCAAAAGTTGGGAAAATTCTTTTATGGGAACAATTTCCAAAGATAAAATTACAATAACTGCGGAACAGTAAATTAAATAAATTATGAAACTATGAAAAATTGTAACCAATTGAAATACTTTTCCAGCGAATATTTCCGCATCTCGTAACAATCCTAGGAGTATTTAAAAATTATATATTAACGAAGTTGTTTACTGTGTATGTAACTAATTTCTGTTTGGCGATTGGTAGAGTATTTATTGTAAAGAAATCATGCTTTGTATAAAATTATTTAAATATAAATTGTGGTGCAATGGAATTTTACCTTGCTGACAGATAGCAGATATAGTGTTTAAAAAACAATTATCTGAAATCCCTTCATGGCCACGACCATGATTGAATTGCGAAGCCTTCTTATTTTCTTCATTCTTCATTTGGGCTGTTACATTTTCAATAAGAAAATCTGTTGCTGTTAATAATATCCAAATGGCTCCTAACGTAAGCCAAATGGAAATTGAAAATACATCCAGAAAGATATTTCGGATTGTGTTGACTTTCGGTTGTTGGAAATATACGAAAGAACTAATCAGAGAACAAAATGAATTAAATACTTGCATTTTAATTTAAACACTTCTAATTGGCTACTAAATTAAGTTTAGTTCAAAAATACTTGATATCATATGTGGGCTGGATTATATATACATCTTTCATGGTTTCCAAAGTGAAAAAAGTTGAAGAAATTGATACATCAGCAACACCATCCAGCACCTGTCCTTTATTACCACCGTAGTCAGTTCCATTAGGAAGCGAAATAGGCCAGGTTGAATTTTCGAGTACACGAACACTTTAAGTTGCGAAAGATGTTATTATACAGGGTTAAGTCGTGAAACAATGGGACTACGATTTTTTATAAGTATCTGAATTTTGTATAAGGCAAATTTTTTTCATTGCATATTAATTCATTTCAGACAATTTGGAGTCGATTGAAAGGGTGTTACTTTTTGTGGATGGGACACATTCCCCCCTCCCACTTTTAAGTGGGGGGATCATATTTAGATCTTATTTAGATTTACTAAAAAATCGCAGAGCCATTGTTTCGCGACTTTTGAGCAACCCTGTACTTCCAATTCATTTCAATTCAACAATAAAATTAAAATTTATTTTTTCCTTACTTCAAATTCAACGAATCGCGCATATACTCCAAATTTCCGTTATCCATAATGTTATCCTTTATCTTCAGTTCACCAGTGCATTAAAAAATAATTCTTCTTGATTAGGTACATTATTAAAACTGTCTTATGCTATTTTAATACACGACAAAAATATTCACTCACAACTAGGGCAGCATAAATTTGAAGTCCAGCCAGGGTTTTCCTTTTGAAACCATTATGAAAGTAGTTAAAGTTAGCAATGCTTTTAACTTCCTCCATTAGAATTTTTCTTTTGAATAGTATAATCTTAAATATAACAAGCCCATTGAAAATACTTAGCTCTTCCGATTTCTTCGCATCTTCTTGTATAAATCCATAGGTAATAAAAACGTTTATGTTGGCAGTATACGAAGAAACGTTATACTTTAAATTTTCTATTTCTTGATTCC
Organism: Tomocerus mixtus; assembly: GCA_034694165.1. NCBI lineage: Eukaryota > Metazoa > Arthropoda > Collembola > Entomobryomorpha > Tomoceridae > Tomocerus > Tomocerus mixtus. The sequence continues at coordinate 29,587 of JAQFYC010001688.1, read as the reverse complement.
GTTTTATTAATATCGGCCAATGAATTATGTAACAATTTATTACATGGTGCAGTTCTTCTAATCCCAAAATCTGTATAATGTAATGTAATGATGCAATTGCGATTTATAGCAAAATAAATGTTTATATTAGAAAAAATATATATTTTAAGATGACGTACATTTGTGACGATTTCATGAAAGAGTGTAACGGTTTTTGGATACAAGGTTATTATCTTCATAACTTTCGTAACAGAAGTCTGTTTCACATTTTGGATTAAATTGGAGGTGTTTGGAAACTTGAAAATGGCAATTTCTTCATGGAACGATTCATTCCCTGCTTTATTTAGAGGAAGATAGTTAAACTATTTTGTTTTGCAAGATTAAAATTGGTTGACTAACGCAAAAAGGCTTAAGGACATTAATGTAGTACCTCGCAAAAATTAAAATATTGTTTAATGGAATCTCTATTACTCATCGCATAAGTATAAACCTTCTACTATTGTATTTTTTATACGCCTTCTAGCATAGCCATGCAATAATTAAGTATTGTTATATAATAATCAAATGTAGTGCGCAATAAATGAACATTATTGAAAATTAAGTATGACTTGGTAGAAAATCTTACCTTTGCTCAGTAGTGTGTATTCTTCTCCATATCTGTCGTACTGTCTATATTGTATTGTAGAATTTAAATTGAAGAAAAAGATTAAATCATGATAATTCTTTCAGCAACTGTTTTAAAATAGTAGTATGCAACCTTATTTCCGCATTTGAGCTATATCTCGTTACTGCATTAGGATTTGATACTGTTAATACTGTCAAATTGTCGAAATTGTAATATCTACTATTTTCGATTATTCCACCATAAATATGTAATTTATCGAAATCTCTATATGAAATATCAGAATAGCAACTTGGCAGGCAACACAAAAAGACTATAAAATAGTTTATCTCAGTAAATACTGTATAATCGTAGAACATTGTGTATCATAGCAATTTCACGATCAGTAGTATATAAAATCTTCAGATCAGGAATTCAATAATTTTTCTTTCCTAATGCCAAGATAGAGCTGGAATGCCTTATTAAAATGTTCCACCATTGTATAAATGTATTCCAAAGTTGAATTGTGGAGAAGGCTTTTGGAAAAACTTTAGTGTGCCAAATAGATTATAGTTCAATAGGCATTCATAAATACATCGGCATAAAGCTATGTAAAAAATTTCTTAAAATTACCACTCAGAATCTCATTAATTATTAACTAAGTATGTATACTATAGTACGTATAGTATAGATTCAATGGTGATACTATAACACTATTTTATTTATTAAAACATAATAGAGCACTTAATGATTTTCCTTATGCGCATTGATAAAGAATTCACACTGCAAAAATATTAAAGTATCGCGTAAAGTAGTTAAAAGCTGAAGGATTGCTGTTGTTTGAAAAAGGCAGAAAAAATTCATTGTTGTCCAGTTATATACGTGACCAGCGAAGCACTCTCCAAAATAATGAGTACTAATGTATTGTAAAATATTCATTTAACTTATACCTCCTAAGATTTTCACAATGCTTGAAAAATAAAATTTGCAACATTTAACAACATAAATAAATCCTATTCGATTAGTCAAGGGTCCCACAAAAATACACATTTCAATTTTTATTTGCTTATCATTTAAACAATTTCTATGAATATCTACATAGTATAGTATCGTATTATAGCTACTGAGATTCCACAAACTTCAATTCATTTTTCTTAAAGAAAATATATTCAAATGCTATAGCAATGCCAGCCAAAACGCTACATGTTATTAAACTTAAAAATGGAGTAAGCAAATCGTCCATATCCAATGGCTGGTATCCACTGACTGACTTAACCCGGCAAGGTATTACTTTCTCTAATAACTGAAGTCGGTTTCGCATTCTCTTATTTATACCTCGTTCTTTCATTTCTAACGTCCTAAAAAGTAACGGTAACAAATATTAATTATTATAACGCAAAATTGCTAACTTGCACAACTCTATTAAACTAAATATTGTGTCTCACATCAATGTTAAGGCTTCTCGTAGTGGTGATTTTCTTTTTATAAACATTCCCAGTTGAAGTCGATGGGTTTGAAAACTAATTTTTGAAAGAAAGTTGCAGTAAAAATCAAAATCACTTTCCGTTACCCAACCTAACTCAAACCAATCACCGGGACTTAAAAATGCATTGTTTGGACGTTTTAGTTTTGGTATTGGTGAACTGCTACTCAATGTTGTTTTAAATATAAAACCCTAAAATACAACAACAACCAATATGAATAATATTTATTATTAGCATTGATATGATATAAAACATGTATCTTATTAGCACAAAGTAAATTCAATAATTCAAAAATAGTTAACATGCAGTCTACAACTTACCTCGTAATAGTTTCTTTGGGCATGCATCTTAAAATTTGACTTTAAAAGTTGGGAAAATTCTTTTATGGGAACAATTTCCAAAGTTAAAAGTACAATAACGGCGGAACAGTAAATTAAATAAATTATGAAACTATGAAAAATTGTAACCAGTTGAAATACTTTTCCAGCGAATATTTTCGTATCTCGTAACATTCCTAGGAGTATTTAAATTACATATATTATATATTCATGTAGTTTTTACTATATAAGTGTAACATAACTTCTCTTTCTCTGTTTGGCGAGATTGGTAGTAGTACTGTAAAGAAATTGTATGTTTAAAATTATTTAAATATAAATTGTTGTGCAATGGAATTTTACCTTGCTGACAGATAGCAGATATTGTATTGAGAAAAAAATTATCTGGAATCCCTTCATGGATACGACCATCATTGTATTGCGAAACTTTATTCATTTGGCCTGTTACACTTTCAATAAGAAAATCTGTTGCTGTTAATAATATCCAAATGGCTCCTAACGTAAGCCAAATGGAAATTGAAAATGCATCCAGAAAGATATTTCGGATTGTATTCACTTTCGGTTGTTGGAAATATACGAAAGAACTAATCAGAGAACAAAATAAATTAAATACTTGCATTTAAATTTAAACACTGACTTCTAAATTAAGTTTAGTTCAAAAATACTTGATATCATATGTTGGCTGGATTATATACACATCTTTCATAGTTTCCAAAGTGAAAAAAGTTGAAGAAATTGATACATCAGCAACACCATCCAGCACCTGCCCTTTATTACCACCATAGTCAGTTCCATTAGGAAGCGAAATAGGCCAAGTTGAATTTTCGAGTACACGAACACTTTAAGTTATGAAAGATATTAAACTTCCAATTAATTTCAATTCAACAATAAAATTAAAATTTATTTTTTCCTTACTTCAAATTCAACGAATCGCGCATATACTCCAAATTTCCGTCATCCATAACGTTATCCTTCATCTTCAGTTCACCAGTGCATATAAAAAATAATTCTTCTTGATTAGGTACATTATTAAAATTACCTTGTGCTATTTTAATACACGACAATAGAGGATAATATTCACTCACAACTAGGGCAGCATAAATTTGAAGTCCAGACAGGGTTTTCCTTTTGAAACCATTATGAAAGTAGTTAAAGTTAGCAATGCTTTTAACTTCCTCCATTACAATTTTTCCTTTGAATAAAATAATCTTAAATGTAACAAGCCCATTGAAAATGCTCTGTTCTTCAGATTTCTTCAGATCTTCTTGTATAAAACCGTAGGTAATAAAAACGTTTATGTTGTCAGTATACGAAGAAATGTTGTACTTTAAATTTTCTACTTCTTGATTCCGTATTATTAATATCGGCCAGTGAATTATATAACAATTTACTAAATGAAGTTCTTCTAATCCCATAATCTGTATAATGTAAAGGTACAATTTCGATTTATAATAAAATAATATTTATATTAAAAAAAATTATTTATTTTAGGACTGCGTACATTTATGACGATCTCATGAAAGAGTGGAACGGTTTTTGGATACAAGGTTATTATCTTCATGACTTTTGTGAACGAAATCTGTTTCACATTTTGGATTAAATTGGAGGTGTTAAGAAACTTGAAAATGGCAATTTCTTCCGGAAACGATTCCTTCCCTGCTTTTTATTCAGAGAAAGATAGATAAACTATTTTGATTTGCAAGTTGGAAATCGGTTAACAAACACAAAAAATTTCAATGGCGTTAATTTACCATGCAAAAATTTAAATATTATTCATTGGAACTATTACCCACCGTATAAGTATAAACATTCTACTGTTGAATTTTTATATACCTTCTAGCATAGCCATGCAATAATTATACGTATTAATTAATAAACAGTGGTGTGTTAATAATCAAATGTAGTGCGCAACAAATAAACATTATAGAAAAGAAAACATGCCTTTTTTAGAAAATCTTACTTTTGCTCAGTAGTGTATATTCTTCTCCATGTCTGTTGTAAAGTCTATTGTATTGTATAATTTAAGTAAATTAGAAAGAAAAATATTAAGTCATGTTAAGCCGATAATTCTTTAAGCGACTGTTTTAAAAATGTAGTATTTAACCTTATTTCCGCATTTGGGCTAAATCTTGTAATCGCATTGGGATTTGATACTGTCAATACTGTCAAATTGTCGAAATTGTAATATTTAGTTTCGATTATTCCACCAGAAATATATCCTTTATCGAAATGTCTATATGAGATATCAGAATAGCAACTCTGCAGGCAACATAAAAAGACTATAAAATGGTTTACCACAGTAAATACTGTATGATCGTAGAACATTTTATATTATAGTAATTTCAGGAACATTAGTATTAAGTCTTCAGATCAGGAATTCCATAATTTTCCTTTCCTGAGGCTCCGATAGAGTTGGAATGCTCTATTAAAATGTTCCCCCATTTTATAAATGTAGCCCAAGGTTGAATTGTGGAAAAGACTTTTGGAAAAACTTTGGTATGCCAAATAGGTTTTAGTTAAATATAGGTATTCATAAATAATCGGCATAACAAGCTATACAAAACATTTCTTAAATTACCACTCAGAGTGTAAATAATTAGTAACTAGGTATACTACATATAATAGATTTAATGGTGATTGTATTATAACATTATTTTATTTATAAAAAAAATGATAGCGCACTTAATGATTATCCTTATGCACATTGATAAAGAATTTACACTGCAAAAATATCAAAGTTCTATATTATGTGGTTTAAAAAAGACAAAACGAATTCATTGTTGTCCAGTCACATACGTGGCCAGTGGAGCACTCTCGAAAATAATGAGTACTAATGCGTAGTGTAAAATGTTCCTTAACTTATACCTATTAAGATTTTTAAGATGCGATGCTTGAAAAATAAAACTTGTAACATTTAATAACATAAATATGTAAATCATATATTCGATTAGTCAAGCGTCTCACATAAATACACATTTCAATTTTTATTTGCTTATAGCCGAAACAATTTCTAGGAATATCTACATAGTACATATAATGTTATATTATAACTACTGGTTAGATTCCACAAACGTCAATTCATTTTTCTTTAAGAAAATATATTCAAATGCTATAGCAATGCCAGCCAAAACGCTACATGTTATTAAACTTAAAAAAGGAGTAAGTAAATCTCCAATATCCAAGGGCTTATATCCACTGACTGATTTATGTGGACAAGGTATTACTGTCTCCAGTAGCTGAAGCTGGTAGCGCAGCCTCTTATTTATACCTCTTGCTTTCATCTCTAGTATCCTATACAAATGAATTTAAAAGGCTTATATTTTTGCATACACTGTATGTAATTATTTATGTGTAATTATGTCATTATATTTTCAGTACATTGAAATGACAAAATAACTTAATGCAAAATAACAAAACTATTAAACAAATATTTTCCTACATCAATGTCAAGGCTTCTCGTAGTGGTGATGTTCGTTTCACAAACATTCCCATTTGAAGTCGTTGTGTTTGGGACGGAAGTATGGAAAGAGACTTGCAGTAAAAATCAAAATGGCTTTCTGTTATCCAATCTCTCTCGAACCAATCACCGGGACTTAAAAATGCATTTTTTGGACGTTTTAGTTTTGGTATTGGTGAACTGCTACTCACTGTTGTTTTAAATGTGTGTCCCTAAAAGAAGTGTAATAATATAATTCAAATAACCAATGTGAATTAATGAATACTTTTCTCAACACATTTCATTCCACACAATAGAATTATCGCTTCTTAGTTCTAAATAAATACTGTGAGCTAATAACATAAAAATATTATCACGATTAACCGCATTTAATTTGTGCATTTATATATAGAATTATTATTACAGTACTTATAGAAAATTCAATTTAATATAAATGGGATACAAATAACAAATGTATACTGTTTTCTTTGAACTAATTTTCCTTGCTTTTGCGTCACCCTCATATATAATGATTAAATGTGCAAAATATTAAAAGTTAAAGAAAAGAATCAATGGCACATCAAATTCAAGATATCGCTAATCGTCACGACAAAACTATAAAAATTATATAATACTATAGCACTCACCTCATAAAAATTCCATCGTGCATGCAACTTAAAGTTCAATTTTAAAAGTTGAGAAAATTCTTTTACGGGCACAATGTCCAAAGTTAAAAGTACAATAACTGCCGAACAGTAGACCGAATAAGTTATAAAGCTAAGAAAAATTGTAACCAATTGCAAAACCTTTCCAGGGAGTATTTCCGCATCTCTTAATAGACCTGAAAATATTTAAATTAAATTTGTATTAATGTATCAGCGTTTGTAAAGGATTACATAAATAGATAGTAAGGTGCGACATTAACCTATTGCTGTCTATTCCCGATTAAAGACTAAATTAAATTATTTTACTATGACATTTAGTTTCCGTTTCTTCTATAACGAATAGCTTAGAGTAAATTTAGAGTAAACTATAATTGGAATTTTACCTTGCTGGCAAATAGCAGATATAGTGTTGAGAAAAAAATTATCTGAAATCCCTTCATGGACACGACCCTCATTGTATTGTGTAACCTTATGCGTTTGGGCTGTTACATATTCAATAAGAAAATCTGTTGCTGTTAATACTATCCAAATGGCTCCTAAAGTAAGCCAAGTGTAAATTGAAAATGCATCCAGAAAGATATTTCGGATTGTGTTCACTTTCGGTTGTTGGAAGTACACAAAAGAACTAGCCAAAAATAATAAATTGAATACTTATACTTTGAATACCATCTGCTATTCAAGTTGAACATAATTATTAAACTATAGTTTAAAAAACACTTGATATCATAAGTTGGCTGGATTATATGCACATCTTTCCTATTTTCCAAAGTGAAAAAACTTGGAGAAATGGATACGTCAGCAACACCATCGAGAACTTGCCCTTTGCTTCCACCGTAGTCAGTTCCATTAGGAAGCGAAATAGGCCAGGTTGAATTCTCGAGGACACGAACACTGAAATTTGTAAAATATTTAATTTTTCAAATCGCTATTTAAGCAAGAAAAATAGTTTAATAATTTTCTCACGTTAAGCTTAATGAATCTCGCATGTATTCCAAATTTCCGACATCAATAACATCATCCTTAATCTTAAATTCATCAACACATATTATGAAATAATATCTCTTCGTGAATTATTTAATATATATGGAAATACTAAAAAATATATATTAAAATATACATTTAATATTAAAATTATTTATTAAAAAAATAATTTAAAATACATATATGACTCACAACCATGGCAGCGTAAATTGGAATTCCAGACAACGTTTCTCTTCTAAGGCCGTTGCGAAAGTAGCTAAACCCTTCTAAGTTTGTAACTTCTTCCATTAAAATTTTTTCTTGGAATAACATAATCTTAAATGCAACTAGTTTTCCGTCACTTGGTATAAATTCGTATACGATGAAAATGTTAACGTTTTCAGCACACGTAGAAAAGTTAAACTTTAAATTTTTGATATCGTGTTTATTTTTTAAGGACACTGGCCAGTGAATTGTGTAGTAATTTAATAAATGCTGCCGTTCTTCGGACCACAAAATCTGTGTAAATACAAATATACTACAATGTACAAGCTTAAGATATAAATTTAATAATTTTAACATTCATGTTAGTACACCCTACAGCTGTGACGATTTCATGGAAGAGTTCAACAGTTTTCGGATACATGGTTATCATGGTCATTTCATTGATTGTAAGCGAAATTCGTTTTAGATTTAGGATTAAATCTGATGAATTTGTAAACTGGAATATCGCAGTTTCTTCAAACAAAGATCCCTGCCCTGCATTATTTTGGAAAACAAAATTTGGGCTGATTTTATTTAGTATTAATTACTAGACAGTATATATCATATATGCTAATATAATTTAAATATGTCATGTAAAGTAAATGGTATAATATTATGGAAGATCGATCCTACCTTTGTTTAGCATTGTGTATTCTTCTTCATTTCTGTTATTTTGTCTGCTGTAAAATTTAAATTTAAATAAGAAAAGTATTTAATCATTTTTTTAGTTAATAATTATATATACGACATTGTCATTTGTTCAAAAAGATCAAATTTTACCTAAATACCAGACCAAAACTACAATTTGGCACATTGTTGGAGTTTGATTCTGTCAAAGAGTAGTATCGATATCGATATTCAACTACTCCAGCCAAGATATGTTCTTTGCTAAACTGTCTAAGCAAAATATAAGGATAGCAACCGTTGAGGCAACATAAAAATAATATATATTTTATTGCAACTCTTATTTTGTAACAGTAAAACATTTTATATAGTACATTATTTCTTTAGACTAAAATATAAATTTTCCTTTAAAAAGACAGAGAACTGTGATTGTTGGCCTATATAAGTAAAATGGTCTATAATATATTATTATGTAGTTCAATCTCCAAGGTTAAACTGTGAAGGAATTTTGAGGAAGCGCTTATAGAACTGCCAAATAATCATTAATTAGTTAAAATGTACTCAAATAAATTGGCATAGCAAATACGAAAACATTTCCCGACTACCATTCAGAGTCTACATAAGTATACCATTGTGATATATTTTACTACAAAGCTAAGTTTAAATTATCCAATATTTTAATATTCTATTCATAAAAATAATCTTCAGTTACGAAATTCACATTGGTAACTTTATTGAAGTTGGCAGAAGCTGAAAAGAAATACTTACGTATGTCTTGTGTGAAAATGGTAATAAACTTCTTTGTTGGGCAAAAGAGGAAAATCAATAAGTAAGCTTGATGTAAGATACCATATAGTAATAACAGATGGTTAATAGATTGAATTTTTCAACAATTTACCATTCCCAGGATATAATTGATAATTAAAATAAAACTATGTTTTATTCTCCTTCTTCCATCAATAGTTGCAATGTAAATGTGCTAACTTGGGATCCACATTTTCTTAATTTTCTTAAAAATGTAAGAGAATAGAACGAATACGGAGACGCCACACAATATTTTGTGATTTTGTGAAGAAAAGAAGGAAAGAAACGACAAACTAAAATTAGTGAATTTTTTCATAGAAACACCAAACGTAATTTTGTAAAATTTTCCATCGAAACGGCACAGTTTATTTGATAATGCATATAGAAACGCCAAAATAAATTTTGTAATATTTTCTAGATACCAATAGTATAATTTAGTTTATCTATCCATGGAAACCCTAAACATTTACATGTGCTCTGTCTGTATAAGTTTCTTCATTACAAGCATGCAAGATTACACTCGCTCGACGGGCTAACTATGGTGGCTTGGCAGTTTATATATAAGAATACGTATGATAACTGTTAAATGTAATATATATTAAAATACCTACCTAAATAGTTGTCGCGTTGACGAATTATTCGTTATCGTTATCACCTGTTCAAGGATTATTTATTTCAATCAACTCATTTAGGAGATTTCAGGGTTTCCTTTGATCTACTTTCTCATGATTTAAACATATTGATATTTGATTGATAGATAGTTATTTAAGTAATCGTAGTTTCAGTGCTCATTTATTTACAAGATGGAAATTCGAGTAAGGCCCATGCTTATGTTTATCAAATTAACATTTTAGGAAAGAATATAAAAGCAATAAAAGTTTCAACGGATTCTGAAGGAACTGAATCGCAATCTCATTTTGCAATTTTTATTTGCAACGCATTCATAATAATTTATATTGACACTTGGTATTTTAATGATTATTTTTATAGTTTTAATTTTGACGATAATTAGACATGAACCCTGGAAATAGTACACATCATCATTATTTTAAATCCATGCAATTCAGCGAACAAGAACTCATTTCTCGTGGCCTCCTCTTCTTTTACTATTCATCAAATAAATATGCAATCTTAATACACACAAAGAGCAAACACACAGCTTTATCTTCAGCAAAGCAAAAAATTAAAGAAATGACAAACGAAATCGAAAGCAATCTTGTCTATTTGGCAAATCATCTAACGAACTTGGAAAGTGTGTCGCTCCATCTAATAGAAAAAAAAATTTTATCCAATGATGAACGAGAGAAAGTCGTGAGTTATTTTTTATTTTCGTAATAATATGTAGTAGTTGTCAAAAGTTTATTGTTTACTTGTAGAATATTTGAAATCGCAATCTAAATATAGTGTACGTCGTATAGAATATAAAGTCAGTGTAAGTAAATGTTTACAATTTATTTATAGCTGAGTAAAGACACTTCTTCAAATAGAAATACGACCTTGCTGATTTTACTTCAAAACAGAGATTGGAATGTTGTTGGAATTCCATTCCTTGAAATCTTGAGGAAGACGCACAATGAACATTGTGCGGATAAAATAGAAGGAAGTTCTCCGGAACTTCAGAGGATACCTGTGACTGTTAACAGCTGGAACTACGAAACTAACTCAATTTTGGGATACGGGTCCTTTGGCGTTGTCATCTCTGCAAAAGACACCTTGGACAATCAAAATCATGCGCTTAAAATCATTCCTATACAGGAATTCAACTCTTTTTCCGGTGAAAACACCAAACTCTTAAGAGAATCACGAAATCAAGCAATTCTCCACCATCCCAACGTTGTTAAATATATTTCTTCTGATACATTTTCCTTATCAACGGAGAAAATTAAAGAAATATTAATAGAACTGATTCAATTCCGCTTAATGCAATATTTTGACGCAGCCAAGTCACAGGAGAACATGATCAGGGGTCTATTTATTAAAACCGAAATCTGCGGGGAAACCCTAAGACAGTGGCTGAATAACCACCTTGAAAATGAAAGAAGTCCAGATACAAGCATTTGTGATAGCGTTAGCCAGGGGATTGTTGATGGATTAAACTACATCCACTCCAAATCAATTATTCATCGGGATTTGAGACCCGAAAACATCTTTTTCTCAAAACCGAATTTCATTCTTCCCGTAAAAATTGGGGATTTCGGTCTCTCCAACCAAATAGAGAACTACTCAACCCAAACTCTGACATTAGAAGTGGGTAACCATCTCTATCGGGCACCGGAAACAAAGAACACAAAAAGGGGCATGCAAAGTACAGTCAAGCTGTGGATCTGTATTCCTGCGGGTTAACCTTATCCGAAGTTTATGATCCTGCCCCCGCAAAGAGATTACAAACAAAATTCATGACAAAAGTCTACATGAGAGATACCGGAAATCGTGTAAAAGAAATAGCTCCTTGGTTGAATGAAATAATATTGAAATTGACGGAGAGGGAGCCTATGAATCGGTTTATCAGGGACGCCGATGGGAAGCCACTTCCAATTCAATTTTTAAACGTTTCTTCTGAAATAGGAATTGTAAGTATATATAAGTAAATAAATAGTTAAGTTTAATTTGTAGTGCAACTACAATTAGTTCTAATTATTGAGGAGCCTGTCTCCTCTATAGTAATGATCCATCTGTCTGTCTGGATGTACGTATGTACGTACGTGCGGGGGTCGTGTAACTCAAAAACGGTTTGCGATATCGACTTCAAATTTTCAGGGTAGCCTATGAAGGTTCCTCCGGTGACACAATTGAAAAATGAAGTCAATCGGACCTACCCCCAGGAGTTATGACCCCGCCCCCATTTTTTGAAATTGCAACATATGGCAAATGAGGTATCGTACGACTCAGGAATCCAACCATGTAACAATGGGGTCAATCGGTCAACGGGTTACCGACTTAGGTCAGTTTGAACATCAATTAACACGAAAGCAATCACACAATACACTGAATACAGACTACATTTTTCTATTATTAAGCAGCTTGCCTCCTGTATGTAAATGGTCTGTCTGTCCCCCTGTATGTATCTCCGTCTGTCAATAATTATCAATAATGTTCACAATGATTACCAATGATGATCAATGATGATCACAGTGATCATCAATGATTATCAATAATTATCACAATGATTATCATTATGATTTTCACAATCGACAAGCTCCTAGTTTACAACGTTTACCCCGGTTTATTTATTCTTTTGTTAATTTACTTGAAATAATCATCTAATTTTCACTTTCAGGTAAATGTTCCTTTAGAGGTACTTCACAGAGAAATTGAATCCCGTCAAACCATAGAACCTACAAAATTAGTAAGAACGATATAAATGTTTTAATATCTTCTAATTTCAATGATGATTAAAATGACAGCTTCGGAACTAAATATGTGATACATTGGCTACTAAAATATTCTTCCATCGCATTCCTTTTCCTTCTTCTAGTTAATCCAATAATATTTATATGTATAATTGCAGTTACCACAAAAAGCTATTTCGCAGCAACAACCAGGATGGAATCAAAAAGAAAGAAGTAATCAGCAGCGTTTGAATCCGCAAGAAGATTTGAATAAAGTGAAAGAAGAGTTGAGGGAACTCGTTGAAGATGGGAATATTTCTGAAATTGTCAGAATTCTCTCCGCCACTGTCATTCCAAAATATCATTTAAAATATGATTTGGGTAAAAGAACAAATTTAAACTTTCATGGAGAAACAAAGAGAATAGAATTGAGTTGCTGTTCATTGAATTTTGATACCGTCAATCGGATCTCCACTGAGGAACTGACTTTGTACAACTCCTCATTTATTCGGAATGGAAAGGAACTGAAGGAAGTGACCGTGAATGATTTCGTGGACCTTCGCAAAATTAAAAAAACTCACGCTAAGTTGTCCAAGCAAGAAGAAAATGTCCCTTGACCTGAGTGACGAATCTCTGTCATGGGAATACCTTTATTTACAGAATATCAAAGTTCTTAACTGGAAGGAAGCCAAATGTACTGTGAAGGAATTGCAATTAGATGGATTTACTTTCGCAGAGAACACTCAAATGAAAATCAAAGAAATGAGAATATTGAATTCCCCTTTAGTTGATACTTTTTACCTTATACAAACTTTAGAAAAACTCACTTTATCTTGCGTAAAAAAAGTTTGTTGCACGGGGAGAATTGAATTACCTAATTTGAAATACTTAAAACTATATAATACACCCAGCAAGATCCTTTCTCATTTTAGTTCCGTCAATTTGACCCACATTCACATTAATTTATATGGGAATTCAGGAGACTTAAATGTCAATTTCATCCCAAAAAGTATCACACACATCATGATATCACGGTCACAATTTGCCACTTTTTGGATTGTTGGTGGTGCTTTGAATTTAGAGAAACTCATTCTGAATAAATTTTCTGCCAATAAAGTGAAAAAATGTTTACCTCACTTTCAGCCAAAGGAACTCGTCGTTGACTATTCTCCTTACTGTCCATCAAAAGAGATGTTGGAGTTGTTGAACAAAGGAATACAGAGAATTGCAATCAGGAATGTTGTTTACGATTCGTTGCTCTCAGAACACGTCGACAGGAAATCAGATCGTTATTTGTTTGAAGGGGAAAGAGGGAAAAGGATTACTTGTAAAGAGTTTGAAGAATTGTCCAATTTGTATTTGTGAAACATTAATCAGGATGAACCAAATAATTATATTTTGTTAAAAATGAAGTCGAATAAAAATAAAAATATCTTAAATACCTATATAACATAAATATAGTAATAAACATAGCTATCGGTAACTCACTAAGAAGTAAAACAATTAGTTTAAGCCCTCATGTCTCCTATAGGTAGATACGGCTATGAACATTTTTTATGGAAATTTTGAAAAAATCGATGGACTATGATGTCTTAGTATTTTTTATGGTGCATACTAGTATCATGTTGTTTAATACTCTTCCCATGTAACTACCACGAAGATACGTGTTATGAATAGTACTATTTTCATACCGGTTCAAATAAAAAGGTGTATATAATTACCAACAAATGCTACCCATTTAATCTACCCAGATTGTTCGTTCGTGCTGATTAAATATGCTACAATGCGTGCATTGTTTTAGTACATGCTTAACTATACAGAATGATTAAACGTTTAGTGACAGGATTTAGCATTTTGTATAAATAATCATATATGTTACATGTAGTATACTATATAACCTATATAGTGTAGTGGAAATCCCAAATCTTATCACTGCATGTATTTGAGCCAATTGGGCTATACAGCTTACAACAAAATTAGTGGAACTTTAAAAACTTTCCACTATTTATCAAATCATTAACGTACATTAATACACTTCATGAAATAAAATAATCTAGCAAGCATACTTATTAAAGAAATTGTTAGTTGTATTGTATGACAAAATATTAAGTTTTATTACCAGCATTTATATGTAGTTCAGAAAATGATCTACCGATGCCCCTGATTAGGTTTTGTGTGCTCAGTATTCTTGCAGCATATATTATATTTGTATATGTACGTATCGATGTTTAGTTTTTACTTTGGCAGATCCTTTTCTCTGGATAAGCAACTTTTTAAATCATTATATGCCCCGATGTATGTTGATATGTGTCATTATTTTTCCTAAAGATGAATATGTTCTAGAACAGTGCACCATATCGACGACGATGGTATACAGGTATACAGAAAACTACAAATCCAGGCTACTATAAGATGACACTACTTTTTTGATAAATTAATATAGACTAGGTATTTATTATCTTTGCACAGTACAGTACACTGCTAAGTTTAAATACAATAAGTCAATAGTGGGTGTTTTCACTAAACATACTTATACCTGGCTTAAAAAGTCATCAACTCATGGTACAGGCACAGCAAATAACATATTCACAACATTGTTTACCAATTATAATTCAGGAGGCGTTTTCACCTTAATATTATTGTATTATCTCAATTAATCCTGATAACCAGGGCATTTAAACCACAAACTTGTTATCTGCCATCAACAGTCATTACGCTGACTTTGCAACAAGCATATGAAATAAAAATTACTTTAATTGCCAAAAACGATTCCATTAAAATTTAAATACAGTACACCCGGAGAGCACAGGGATAGAATTCCCATTTTTCAAGATGTCGTCTACACTAAAGGCTAAAGCTCCTATACACAAAAATCTAAGGACAACTTTAGAAAGGTGTGAAAATTTCCGTAGAGACAGCAACCTATTCAGAGGTGCTACTCTATCCAGTCGAATTTATGGGGAAAGAGCACAATTCTCAGGTAAAATACCTAAATAAGTGATAAGAACATTACAGTTGTTTTAATTCCACGCACTGAAACATTAAGTATTTTAATTAATTTCCACTCTCAATATATTGGCACTTTTTTCTCATAATTTTATCTAAAATATTTTAAATGATATGGAACACAGAGATTGGACATTTTGGAATTGAGGGACCGCATGGCAGTTGGAAAGAGTGGAGTTTCAATCAAATAATTGGGGAAACATTTGAACCGAAAAGTGTTGGGGATTGGTTTGGACCAACCTGGACAACGCATTGGTTTAAAGTAATAAAAAATTGAATATTTAATAGTGTAAGAAAGAACACCAATTAAAATAATGTTGATGGAATACCTAGGTGGTGATAAATATTCCTGCTAGTTGGGCAGGCAAGGAAGTTCACTTAAGATGGTACACGGACACTGAAAACTGTATCTACGACGCTACTGGTAACGTAATACAGGTAAAAATACATCCATTAATGCAATTATTTGTCTAAATAAAAGTTTTTTAATTTACATATTTATTTTAATTAAATGTTGTACACTAAACGTATTTTTCCCCAAATATCTTTTAGGGACTTTCGCCAGGATTTCGGGATGAATACATCATCACGAAAAGTTATACCCCACAGGGACCCTACACCTATTATATTGAAATGGCTTGTAATGGCATGTTTGGAGCTGGACAAGGGAACCAAATTGGTAGGGTTACTAACGAATTTAACAAAACTTAACTTGTTTGGCTTTACTTTTGAATTAATTTTAGTTTGAAACTAATATGTCAATAAAAAATGTTTTATTTTTAGCCCCTCCCAATGAAGATAATTTTTCCCAGTTACGAACAGCTGAGGTTGCTGTCTTTAATCGGGATATATACGAGCTGAGCACCGATATCGATATACTTACTCAAATTGCTCGAGAACTAGGAAATGTGCGAAACTCGCATAAGGGATATCAAGCCATGTTTGCTGCTAATGAAATGGTGAACTTCATAATAGAGAATAAAAATGAGTAAGCCATAATTTTGAAATACTTTATTATCTCAGATAACGAAGAATTTGTTACCCATTCTTTAAGAAAATCTGACCTAAAATATGGAAATATTTATTATAGCGAGGCCAAACAAGTTGCCAGAGATTTCTTTTCGGAACGAAATGGGCAAAAGGCTCACACCCTTGTTGCAATTGGCCATTGTCATATTGATACAGCATGGTTATGGCCCTACGATGAGACTATTCGAAAATGCGCTCGTTCGTTTTCTGCGCAAATGGGTTTGATGGAAGAATATCCAGAATATAAATTTTGTTGCTCACAAGTAAGGTTTAAAATTTCAAAATATTGATTAAATGCCAAGTATAAAAAATAACCCCGATTTAATTAACTAGGCGCTACAATTTGATTGGGTCAAACAATGGTATCCGGATGTCTATGCAAAAATGCGAACTTACATTGAGAGCGGCCAATTTATTCCCGTTGGTGGGACGTGGATTGAAATGGATGGAAATTTACCGAAGTAAGAACAAATACTAATGCTATAGAAATAATTATAATACTTTTATACATTAATTAGTGTACACAGTTAACATTTAATTTTAATCACAGCGGGGAAGCATTCATGAGACAATACTTTTACGGCCAGCAGTTTTTCCGCAGAGAGTTCGACATCACTTGTAAAGAATTTTGGCTTCCTGATACTTTCGGATATTCCGCTCAGATTCCACAGATGCTGAATGTATATTTACGGATATTTAAAATTAAATCCCAATCATTTTTAATTTTTAATAATTTCGAAGGTGCTTAATAGAAGTTTTTATTTAGCATGTTGGCATTACCCGATTCTTGACCCAAAAAATGTCATGGAGTTTAGTCAACAAGTTTCCAAACCATAGCTTCATGTGGGAGGGAATCGATGGAACAGAGGTCATGTGCCACTTTCCTCCAGGAGATGGATACAACATGCAAGCTAAGTAAGTTGAATGATCTCCATTAACTTTGAACGATGTATAAGGTTATAATTATTGTTATTTATATTCCGCACTGTAACCATCATTAGCGCAATGATAGCAATGATAAATATAATTTATGTATACAGTGTCGGTGAATTGCTCCACTCTCAGAATAATTCAGAAGATAAGGGAAGAGCAAACGTGGGCGTTTATCTGTTTGGACATGGAGATGGGGGCGGTGGTCCCATCAGAGATCATATAGAGAAATTGAAGCGATGTGCTGATGTTGACGGAATCCCAAAGTAAATATTATGATTCCAGTCAGACTATATTTATTTATTTTACTTAACAGTAAATAGGGCCATCACCCATATAAATGTGTTATACGTATAAGTAAATACAGGAAACAAAAATATTTAGTCAATGTCTCTGTAAATAGAAAATAACAATAATATTTTGTTATTGCGCAAAACACTAGTACCTATTTACCTACTGTGTACTATATGACGTAGGCCCAGTACTCTATCAGACCCAGACACTCACCCGCAGTATTTCTTTTTAACCTTGTAGGAGAATTATTCTTGCAATTGCAATGAAATTTATACTGACTCGATAGAGAATTTTTTGTTCTTTTCAGTGATTTATCTTATAGTAAGTTTACCTGACAAGAAATTTTAATATTCTGAGAAAACTCAATTAAGAATGGTTTAAAGTAAAAATGAAAACCTTAACCGATAAACCTATCATTAGATACGCAATTGAAAAGAGCATAGAATTTTCTATCGAAGTAACAATAGCTTAGTTACTATTTTAGTTACTATTTTTAAAAGTGACAAGAATTATTAGGGTGGGGGCCCTGGCCTAGGCTCAGTAGTCCATGGGACCGGTAGACGGGGTCTGCGACATATACTATACTTACCTAATCCTAAATTACCTTGTTATAAAAATATCTTGTATTATTTTAGAGTTATTTTCGAATCGGCGAATTATTTCTGGGAAGAACTTGAGAAGGAGAAAGGCAAGTTTTACAAATGGGTTGGCGAACTGTACCTTGAGTTGCATAATGCCACTTACACGTCCCAGGTGAATTAAGTGTACAATATAAATTTTAAATGATTTAATTTAAATTTGGTGTGTAACTAACGCTTATTACTTTTGTTTTAGGCAAGAATCAAGTGGTACAACCGAAAATGCGAATTTTTGTTCCGAGAAGTGGAGCTACTCATGAGCTATGCTTATTCAACTTCAAAATTAACGGAGGCACAAAAGAATTTGTAGGTTTACAGTATTAACATAATATATTGACGTTTCAGGATGAACATCTAATGATTTTCCCCAGTATTCAGTATTTTTTTTATAAAATCAACATTGCAGTTAAAGTACAATGCCTTCTACATTAATAATTCACTGTAATATTATAATATGACACGTTTAGGGTTGACGACATTTATATTATTATGTTTTGCGATGCCTCAATGAGCAAAAGATAAGTCACTTTTAAGTTTTCAAAATAATATTCTTTAGGGACATGGCACAAATCGACAAAGATTGGAAAGACTTTCTGTTGAATCAATTCCACGATGTCCTTCCCGGTTCCTGCATTGAGCATGTTGCAGTCGATGCTTGGGAAATATACGCTAACGTTTTTACTTCGCTGATGGGATTGAGGAATAAATATCACACACTGGTTTTATCAACAGGAAATAATCGAGTAATTTACAATCCTCTTCCCTGGAATGTGAGGACTGTTGTATTCATGAAACCGGACACTGGGGCACTTCCTACTGGAGCAAATGTTCAAGCAGTAACTTTAGAAACTGGAGACTTTGAGGAACAGATTGCAGGAAGATACCGGGTGCCAAATACTTTTGCAGCAGCTTTGGTTGATCTTCGACCTTCGGGCTACACTGCATTTGCGGCTATAGCCCCAATTACTAGGGTTACCTATACACCTAACTGTAAGTAAAGAATGAGAGTATTTAAAAATTTTGTAACCGAATTATTATTCCCGCCGGAAATTTTATAAGCTGTAGAAATTTTAGTTTTTTGACAAGAACGATATTTGAAGTATTTGCTAAAGAAATCTTATTAATTGTATTTTTCGCAGCTCCATCGGCCAATGTAGGAACATTCCGGAACGGAAAAGTTCGCCTTGAAGTCAACACAACGGGGCGTCCCTTTGAAAAACTTTTCCTCACCGGGGCCAACGGAAACGACATTGCAGTTTATCGGGATCGCTTGAATACCGGAACTCAACCTGCAATGTTCTACATGTACCATGATATCCCATTATACTGGGACGCTTGGGATGTAATGGACTACCATTTGGAAACACGTCGAGATCTTGACTACACCACCGAAGGGACATTCCAATTGTTGACAACCGGGACCATTTCGGTTGTTGGGGCGTATAAATGGTCATCTACTTTTGGAAATGGAAGTACAATCACCCGCTACACGATAATGAGAGCAGATTCCCCAATGATTGAATACTACGTCGTAGTAGATTGGAAAGAGTCCCACAAGTTCCTAAAAGTGGAATTTCCTGTCGACATTTTGTCTCGTGAAGCTACATACGAAATTCAATATGGACATGCTAAACGACCAACTCACATTAACACTAGTTGGGATATGGCCAAGTTCGAAGTGTGCGGGCATAAGTAAGTTACTGGAAAATATATATTGTACTAAGTACCCCAGTTTTCTCACTGGAATCTTAAAATAAATAATTGAAATAAATATTTTGACATGTAATATTATCTACCAATATTATAAAAATACTTTAGGTGGATGGACATTTCCCAGGCTGACAAAGGAGTCACATTTATCACAGATTCCAAGTATGGGTGGCATGTCAGGGATAATATTGTCCAGCTGTCACTTCTGCGCTCACCAAAAAATCCGGATGCTAATTGTGATATGCATAAGCATTTCATTTATTACGCTGTTCTGCCACATGAAGGTAAATTAGAAAAGTTTCCAAAGACAAGTAAAAGTTTAACAATATACATATTGAGTAGTAAAAATAAAATGTTGAAAATTAGAGCGAATTAAGGATAGCCTACGATTAATAGAAAAATATTACTTTTAAATCCAAAATAAAAATAATAAAATATTTTATTTATCCTTAAAGGCACCTTCCAGGAGGCAGATGTTATTCGAAGATCGTACGAGTTAAATTATCTCGGAGCTAACAATATTCCTTATTTGGCTACCAACTTAGCTGGAGTGGCGTAAGTTAACTTTGTGGTCAAATATATAACCTCATTTATTTAACAATAATAAACAGTAGAGTGTTACATTTAATTTTATACGTGTCTTTACATTTTTAAACAGATTACCAGCTAATTGGATAACTGTGAACGACAATCCAGCAGTCATAGTTGAGGCATACAAAATAGCGGCGGACATACCCCAAACTGTTTGCGTTCGTCTTTACGAATCATTTGGGGGATATGCCACAGCCACGTAATACTTTTATACATTTTCAAAATAATGCAGGTCATTACTTACTGAACTTCTAATATATGCATCGTTTTAACCCAAAAATGCGTTTTCTTTCAATAGCATCAACGTTGGTTTTCGCATAACACAAGCGATGTCATGTAACGGTCTGGAGGATCCTATTGAGACAGTTCCCTACACCACTAATTCCTTCAGTGCTACTTTCAGACCATTTGAGATCAAAAGTTTCCTTGTCAGTTTCGCTTGATTTCGGTGAAAACAGCAGGTACGGGTAAGAAGCAAGGTTTACTATAAACTAGAAATTTTTAATTTTTTCTTATAGTACATATTACATAGATTGTTATTATTGCATATGTTTTCAATCTTAACATTTTCACAAAAAAATAAAATTCAATAGAAAATATCTTACAGAAATAATAAATATACTAATAATGATGTCTGCATACTCCAGATATTATTGTACATTGGAAATATAAAATAAAATATGAAAGGTACGGGTATACAACTGCGAACTTAACTGTTTATTAAAAAGTTACAGCACAATGCAATGGCATAATAAGTTTTATCGTAACACAAATCAAATAAATAATAGGCATTGTTATACTACTTATATGACTTATTAAGTCCATTAAAATAATTTTTATAAAAATTAACTACTTATATGGTTATATTTTTATGAACTGTGATATTAAGTTTAATTTTGCTGTCAACATATTTTCCTTTCAACATCATTGAAATATTTCGACGCTGTGGGTGCTATTATTTTTGAATCTCGCATATTCAAGCAATTTTTTGCACTCTCCACAGTTTGATACACATTTGTGCCCGCTTGGAAATGCCTTAAATGACATACACTTCATTTTAGGTGGACGGCATAGTGACTGACTAGAATGACAGCCTGAGTGTCCTAAAATAAGAAAAACAACTTTACAAATAAAGTTTCGTAAGATATTTATTAGAAGTATAGGTTATGCTAACACACTTTTATCTATCTACCAAATATTAAATTTATTCATAGGTATTTTAAGTAAATTATTACTTACGTTTTGAGTCAGAGCTTTGCAGTAGCAATAGCAATACCATTATTGCAAGTAGCAATAATTTTGCTATGATTGCCAGACAGGGGACTTTAGCAGAAATCATTTTGTTGTTTAAGTATGGTCTTCCTACTATTGTTTATCTATTCTGGATGAAAAACTCTGCACATAATTTGCTAGCAGAGTAGGAATGTTAGAGAAACTAAAATAACATATTATTATAGCTACTAATAGTAATAAACATAGGTTTTGGAATTTTGATTACTATTCAAGAGACAAAACATCACCAATTTTGGCCTTTTCCATGGAAAACTTCCAAACAAATCAGTATAAATTGATTATTTGATATTAATGATGTTGATGTGATGTGGATGCTGGTTGCAGATTTATAGCTACGAAAAATCATTAAATCGTCATTGTTTTTTTTCAAAAATACTCGCAAAAATACGACTATAATAAGTAAATATAATACTGATACATGTTCTTAGAGCAAAGCAAGGGATACACCATGACTTATAAAAATGATGATTAAAGAATTTCAAAATGGATACAAAAATATTGCTTGTAAGTAAAATATTCTAAGAAACTTATAAATGTTTCTAGATTATTATAATTTTGCATAATTTTGCATGGTGAAAGTTCCACACACGAAAAGTTAATAGGGAGACACTTAAAGACAGAATACCCGTTCATAGTAAGTAATTTTCCAACTGATTAATATTCAAGTAAAGGGAAAACTAAGGATTTAATTGTATTCAATAGCAAATCACAAGATTATGACTTCTTATTCTATTGTACATACCTATATCCTACTATACACTAAATAGAGTATGCATTAGTGAAAAATCGATAGAATTTTGACACACACAAAGTTTGAATTATATTTGGTATCAGTTAAATGTTAAATGTTGACTATTAATCTAATAATCTTATATGTGCCAATTACTTAATTATTCTTTAGATAGAATTAAGGATTTTCCCTTTGAGAAAAGGACAAATTTTTTAACAGGAGCACCAATGTTATAGTGTTATACATAACATAAGAAAAAGTGTTGATCGTCGTAGATTTGCCAAAATAAAAGAAATAGGATATCTTAATTGTTAAACTTCTCAAGGATCTAATTTGTTTACGATGATACCTATCTCCCATTGTGCCCCAAGAAGAAAGAAGGGCTTTTGTTCTGAGATATAGAGCAGTATTAAGGGGGAGTAAGTAATTAAGAATAGCTCCTGTGGAAATGGCATTAAGAGGCATAAAGAGGAACATAGGCATTTCAATTACGTTATACATGGTCAATGTTCCATAATTACAGATAACACTAAGAATAACCCCAAGTGCAAAAAATGGAAGACCAACTAATTCAAGATATCTATTCATAGTGTCATTCATTATTAAAAGGGTCATGTAATATTTTGTAGCATTTCGGAAATGCATTGCAATGACTAATAATCCTTTGTTGCGTAAATGCTGTGTTTTTGATAGACTGTCAACCCATTTGAATGTTGTGGTCATGTAAAAGATTAATATAAACCCTATATGTGTTCCAGTAATTACACAGGTAGCGTAGATGTAACGGCTAACCAAAAAATATAAAAATATTTTCCAAAAGTAGTACGAAAAATTCAGTTCAGGAAATAAAAACACAAGAAATGGTCTGTAGGGATTTAAATCCAATAAGAAAGAGATTATCACAAGCAGCGTTGACCCAGATGAAAATGATGGTAACAATATAAACATGATTATTTCAGCTAAGTCCAGTGTGTTTTTACGATCCCTAAATTGTGGCTCTGAAAAAAATGTATATGAAAATTTGAAAAATACATTATCTAAAAAGTATTATATAATAATTATTTTGTCGAGCCTTTACTTATCGAGTCGAGACGAATAATTTGATTCAGCATTTGCGAATAATTCTCTGGAGTTATCCGAATCAATCCAAAATTGAAAACTAGATTTGTAATTGTGAAGAAAAATAAGATGGAAGAAACAAAAACTTCAAGATATGTAAATGGATTATCCTTGGCCATGATTTGGTAAACTATCATAACAGTCATATAAAGAAAATTCAAAATGTTACACAAAATGACACAATACCAATTGAAAATTATATATTTGTTTTTAGTTTTCGAAACCACCATATTGCAATTATCATATACAAAAGGGTAAAATAGTTTACTACAAATAAATAAGTTGTTCAACGTTTTACGAAGATACTTTGAGCCCATTGTGTCGTATACAATAGTATACCACAAAATGAGTCTGAAACTAAGGTAGACGTTACAGCATTAACAATTCTTATAGTATGCCTTTGATACTGCAAACAACGATAAGTCATAATGATAAAATCAAAATACAAATGTTTTGGCAAAATATTTTGGTATCTTCATTTATAATTGGAAAGGTAACTGAAGAAAATAGTCAGAATTGAATTGAAGTGCAATTAGAGTAATTGCTTATTGTATATATATCAAACCGATAAAAGTAGTTACATAGGTACGTTTTTACATCCACATACATTTCATTATTTTGAAAAAATGTCAACTATTTTATATACGATAACAGTATAACAGCTTATGCGTTTAGTTTTTAACTTTAGTAATTTGAAATGAACAAAATTACAGTGGAAAGGATTAGATTAGATTAGGTGATTTTGACTTTAGAAAAGGAGAACATTACTAATGGATAAACAATATTACTAAACGTCAGTGACAACTTTTACGTAATTTTACTTTTCGTGGCTAGGATTATGAAAATCATGAAACCCTGCTACATTCTTATGAATAAATAAAATATTGTCCAAGTCGTCTCTTTGTAAAAGAATTTAAAAATTAGTAGTTTTGGATTGGGGGTGTAATATGAAATTTAAATATGAGATATTCTAAAACAGGGCTGTTGCATCTACCATGTACATAGTACTTCAAAATATCATGGACTATAATTTCTTCAATAAAACCAAATGTTTACTGGAGAACGTCCTATTTTTTAATCTTCTGGAATACTACACATTATACATAAATTCAGGATTCACTTACCTTACATATTATAGTTCTCATTACGGCATTCCCATTTCTTGTAAAACCAGCATAATATGCTTATCTGACATACAGACTGACGTACAGACATATGTAGTCCATAGATAATTCAAAATTGTGTAGCATGATATTCATGTAATATTCAAAATAGAAACGTAAACGAATTTTGCCCTACTATGTTACGCCAAAAGCTGCAATTACGGAGAATTTTTCATTTAATTTTTGTTAAATAACGTTTATGACATAAAAAATAAATAATTCATTAAGGCAATAATGATTACGACAGATATTTTATATCCAAATAAGTATGTTATGAATTCACAAATTAACACATATTATGAGCTAAAATGACCTTTTTTGTAAAGGAAATTATAAAATTTACAATTTATTGTACTCGCGTTTTGCAATTAATTAAATATCTAGCATGCGACAAATTACATTTTTATAGTTCAAATTCATTTAAATGTTTATAATTTAGGAAAAAGCTAAGCTACTGTGCTATTGGGATTCCCTGTGCGTCAGTAACAGGGTTAGTAACCAGTTGCTTCAAATTATTTATCAGTCCAATAAGATTGGCGACTTGTTCATCTACTTTCGTATTTAAATTAGCCAACTGTGCTACCAAATTTTTAATATCTTCTTCTGTTTTTGATTCATTTTCAAGAATACGGTCTTTCACAAGACCCACTTTGGAATTCACAACATCAATTTTTTCACCAACTATTCGAAACTCCTCTTTTTCCTCATCTTTTGCAACTTTCAATTGCTCTTTGATTTCTGCATAATTGGCACTAATCAGTTTGTTTGCTTCCGAAATATCATTTTCCATTTTGAGATTAGTGTTTCCGATGGCTTCTTCTCGAGATTTTGTTTCCATCTCAATTTTCTCTTTAGTTTCTACTTGATTCGCATCAATGGTCTTATTAGCAAAAGTCATATCTTGTTCAACTTTTTGAAATTTTTTATAGATTATTTCAAAGTTTTTGTTATTATCCATCAATAAACGACGCAAGTAATGATTTTCTTGTACTGCATCTAGAAAATTTGGTGGTGGTGGAAGCTCTGGATTAATTCCGGGTACTCTGATTGGTGCTCGGGGATGGAATTCCAACTGGAAATCTTGATTTAAATTTCTCCTTTCTCGTATAATTTCTTCGGGATTTCTTTTCGTAGTTTTCAAAAGGGGTTTATAATTATTTGCAAATTCCCCCCTTCTTCCAGAGCTGATGGGATTATCTTCACTTCGGGTGTAAGAATAGCGATGAAAATTTTCAGGAAGTTCTAGATCGTAGCCATCTTCATATTGTTTCTTAGAAATATAGAAAATTGTTATTTTTATCAATACTTACTTACTGCATAAATAAATGGATAGATGTGCTTTGAATATTTATACATTGGAAACGCGTCTAATGTAAAGCAATTGAATTTTTTAAACATTTTGGTCGGCATATTTTATATTTTTGAATACCTAAAGAGACAAACAAAAGTTGCAATATACTCTGCTTTAATTTTTTGATGTCAACTAGTTATTTTTAAAATATGGAATAAATACTCAAAATATGGTAATAATAAAGAAAAATATTTACCGGTTTTCCGTTGACAGTATTCACAAATGCGAGAATATTTAGTATTTTAATAAATGTACCAACTTCCATGGTGTATCAATTTACTATTTAGCTTATCTTTAAGTACAAATTACAGGTAATGTGTTTACAATAGTTTAGGAAGCATTGCCTAGTATTCCGTAGTTAGTAGTTAAGTAAAAAAAGCCAAACTAAGGATTTATCCATAGCAAGGTTTCCCTACATTACCATTACGAAATATATTTTAGCAGTTTAGCACTCCAATATTTATCGCGTACAAAAACAATTTATTACTGTAAATTCGTTTGTTGTGTGTCGTAAAGGCATTGATGAATAGAAATATAGGATTAAATAGCAGTCTGGGTATGAAATGTGTGGATGAATCGTAATATGGAAGATAATTATCCTGGAGTACTATATTCCTTATTCTACATAATATACAATATAAATAACAGCACATACAGTTATTGCCATTGGCCATTGGCGACTACCCTTAATAACTAGGAAGTGAATTGATAATGACAAGGTAGGTTAAGTATTATTTTGCCATGGCGTAATGGAGAATCCATGTTATATTGTGCTACTCGTATTTTTGTATACAAAAGTCTATTTCCGTTAGGTTTAGCCCAAACTGCATGGTCAATTTAAGCAATAGAAATGTTGTCACTACTCTTGTCAATACGTATAGTGGTGTAACTGTAAAGTATTGATGCGGCTTTTAGTAGTGCTAAACATCTATTTGTATCTATTATAAATATATATATATTATTTTTTATATATGCACATTTTTCATTATATGGTACCATTAGTTTGCGAAATAGGGATGAAACTACAAGAATATAACTTATCTAAGACACCACACACAATAATGGTGAGACAAAGTAGAGAAATCGATCCAATGTAGATTTCAATAGTATTTTAAATAATTATGTCAATCTTATACTGCATTTAGCCTCAAACGATTCCCTAATATTAAATTTAGCTGTTTTAGCTCATTCCTTATAATCAAGTAATAATGTTTTTACATTGCGAACAAAATTAGCACAATTAAATAGAGCACAATTCTAAATAGCATCTTGAATAGAATCTTATATAATAAATGTACACAATGTATTGTTTTTATTTTTTTGAAAAAAATTCCCAAGCACTATATAATAATTATGCAAGCAAATGCGATTTATTTTTAACATATAGATTGTGACAGTTTAAAATCAAGCAATTGCTGAAAGTGTTGCAAATTTTTCTCACACTCCTAACAAAGGAACAACGTTTACCAAATCCATAGGTCCAGCTATTGGATTAATGACCGATGATGCCAATTGACTAGCCGTTTGCATTAAATTGCTCACTTTGGACATCATGTCATTTTTACCAATGTTGGCATCAGTAGCTTTCTCTTGTAATCTTTTTAATGTGTCTTCCTCTTTAGATTTATTTTCTTCAACCGTCTTTTTCACAAGTTTATACTTGGTGTGCAATTTGTGAACATTAAATCTTTCCTCTTGTATCCAATGCCGCATATCGGATTTCACAATGTTATTACGCTCTATAGCAGCTGTCTGAATATCCAGAAGCCTTTTCTTAGCAGCTGCCAAATCTTTTTGGGCATTCTTCAGTTGTTTGAAAAGTAGGTCAAACTTTCTCTCCTCCTTTTGAATGTGTAAACGAAGATCCAAATTACTTCTCGCACTTTGTTCAATATGACTGCTAACATTTAGAACGTTAGGATTATGTTCAGAAATAATATCTAGTCTAGATTGATATTGCAATGCATTTGGTATATAGGTCGATGCAGAAACAATTTCCCGTTTAAATGGATGTGAATGCGTTTCCTCTGCCCCATCGTCATCCAAATTCTGAAGAAAATAATTTCAGTTAGGTACATATATTTTCTACAAAACCAACTACTAGTGTATGAATTAGTATAAAATCACGAAACACAAGAAAAAGGACTTTTTTTCTATATTCTACAATTTTATATTTTAATTATAATATATTTCGTAAGCATACTAAATATTTGGGAGTTAATAATATATTTTACGTACCGGTCTTCCTTCACAGCGCAATGCACTATTAACGAATAAAATGACAAGTTTAAAGTAAAATAAAATTTTCATAATGTGTAATTGCAAAAGTGCTGAAACAGAATATTGCCTAAGTACGTCTCACTATGCGCATTATGGATTATAGAACACAATATGCAATTTATTAATTGCTATTACGTCGTATGGCTATTTAACGACGTAATAATTTTTAAAAATGCACATGAGATATATATCCAGAAAAAAGTTATCGGTAGTCTTTTTAAAAAAAAATCCCATATTTACACGCACACAGGAAATTATAATTATATATTATTATTTTATGAACTTGAATAAATGGACAGCCTTGCATTGCATGATGGTAATCTAAATTCATTATAGGTAGCAGAATCTATTACTCCCTGTATTTTGTTTATATACTGTATATAAATAGTACATACATATAGAGTAGCATACTATTAGGTCATAATATGCACTTAATATTTAGGTTATCCATATTTACAATAGGAAAGGCATTTTGTGAAAACTGGACGGAGTATCAGTTTATCGCAATTACAGTTACTTATTAGCATTCAAACATTGATTTAGAAAAATGGCAAGTTATTTAGAAATTAGAATATATTTTGTTATCTGAAATAATTACGCAATTCTACATTTGACTATTATTTATTATTTACCTTGTGAAAATTAGAAGATTTCTAAAATTTTAAAAGTCTACAAGTAAAAACCCCTACTTATATTTTGTCAATTGTTTGCCACTTTCATTCTGTGCAGAAGTTTTGCTTTATGGAAAGTCGTCATGAAATTAATTTGCATCAACTGTGTTTTCTTTGTCATTTTAGCTGTTAAACTAGCCACGACTGCTGAATTAGTAAGTTATATTATTATATTATAGTAGTTAAAATATTTTAGTCATAACTCCTATAAAATACTACAATTTATTTCTGTACTCGCAAAATTTTATTATTTTTTTTGTACAGTACACTAATCCCGATGATAATTTCTTTGCTACTGGAT
>JAQFYC010001687.1:0-31679 GCA_034694165.1 Tomocerus mixtus | reverse complement strand
AGTTTGGTTGGAATTTGACTAACTTCTTCATGGGACAGCGTTTTTCAAAGGGCGACTTACTTCTTCATGGGAACAATATTGAGGGCCTACTGACTTTTGTATGGAAATACATTTGCATAATACTGACTTTTACTTGGCACAAAACTATTTAATATAATATATTATATATATAAGATTCAATATCTTCGTACACACTATGCCAAATTTTATGTACAATAATGGGAAATATTTCTAAAATTTTATCTTAAAAATCCAATTTTAAATACTTTTATAACGATCAATATAATATGTTGACTTTATGTAGTATTATTATAAATGCACGAACCGATATTTGTACTTTTACAGCTAATACACTTTATTGTTATAGTTTATAGCCTAAATAACGTTGTTGCAAGGTTTAACTATGCGTAGTTAACGCATAAGTAAGTAAGTCTAGTTTTGTGCCAAGCAAAAGTCAGTATTATGCAAATGTATTCCCATACAAAAGTCAGTAGGCCCTCAAAATTGTTCCCATGAAGAAGTAAGTCGCCCTTTGAGAAACTCTGTCCCATGAAAGAGTAAGTCAAATTCCAACCAAACTAATATTTAGTCATTTACTACATACACGGTTCATAATTATCCAGGAAAAATTTTCCTAGCAAAATTTAAAAAACATATTCTAACAAATATAAATTTTTGCCATGTTTCCAGAACACAAATAAAGTCATGGTGGCAATCCATAAATGGCGTGGAAAATGTAACGATTCAACTGAATTTGGAAGCCGAGTTTCACTTTACGCACATGATCTTACTTTTTAAAACATTCCGTCCAGCAGCTATGCTTATCGAAAGATCTTTCGACTTTGGAAAAACTTGGAAGGTTTAATTCTACCAATCTGCATACATATTTTTACAAAGATAATTTAAAGGCATAATTGGAATTATTGTTATTAAATAGGTGTACCGGTATTTTGCGTACGATTGCGATGCATCATTTCCAGGTGTTTCGAAAGGTCCTTCCAAGTCTGTCACGGATGTAATATGTGAGACGAGGTATTCTGCAGTTGCTCCTTCGGCCGAGGGTGAGGTAAGTAGAAAGTCTTACATTTTTGCTACGTAATTATTACCTAATATTATGTATTAAAACTTTTAAATGCATACTATTGTTTTAGGTGATTTTCCGAGTACTTCCTCCATATCTAAGAATAACGGATCCATATTCGCAGGAGGTTCAAAATCTTTTGAAAATGACTAATCTTCGAATAAATTTTACGAAATTGCATACATTGGGTGATGATCTGTTGGATAATCGAAGCGATATTCAGGTAAATGACGATGCAGTATTTGTGTAACACGAAATAACATGTAATGTGTAATACGAATTGCTTGAAATAAGAATATATTGTGCACGGGTCCAATGTATAGTTATAATATTGACTATGGCGTTTGTAGGAAAAATATTATTATGCACTGTACGAAATGACGGTAAGAGGATCCTGCTCTTGCTATGGCCATGCTCACAGATGTTTGCCACTTGAGGGGGTCGAGCAAAGACCTGAAAACAGGGAGATGGTTCATGGGCGTTGCGAGTGCACGCACTACACAAAAGGATTAAATTGTGAAGAATGTGAAGACTTTTACAAGGATCTGCCCTGGAAGCCAGCCATTGGGAAACAAACTAACGCCTGCAAAAGTACGAAAGATTTTACTAGAAATATTTAAATAGTATATTATAATATCATTAATATTCCAGAGTATGAATTAATGCGAGATCTTATTGTTAGGATGTAATTGCAATAATCATGCATCAAGTTGCCACTTCGACGCTGCCGTCTTCGAAGCATCTGGGAGAGTTAGTGGTGGAGTCTGTGACACTTGTTCAAATAACACCATGGGCCATAAATGTGAACAGTGCAAACCTTTTTACTTTTTAAGTCCCGATCGTGTCATGTCTGATGTAGATGCATGCCAACGTAAGCTAACCAATTACCACTTTAAAAATTAAATCACTATTTAAATATGACAGAACCAACATTGTTAGTTTGTGAGTATTAATCTTTTGTGCAATTGATCGAAATCCTTTCAGCTTGCGATTGTGATCCTCGTGGCTCTTTGGATGGAGGAATCTGTGATTCGAGGACAGATGATGATAATGGTGTACAGGCCGGCAATTG
The DNA here is from genome assembly GCA_034694165.1 of Tomocerus mixtus. Classification (NCBI taxonomy): domain Eukaryota; kingdom Metazoa; phylum Arthropoda; class Collembola; order Entomobryomorpha; family Tomoceridae; genus Tomocerus; species Tomocerus mixtus. Next base: position 29,526 of record JAQFYC010001687.1, on the reverse strand, counting down.
TCACTGTAAACCTTTTGTCGATGGAAGGCGTTGTGACACATGTAAAAACGGATACTGGAATCTAGACGAAAGTAACCCTGAAGGATGCCAATGCAAGTTTCATTATTTCACTCATTTATTTACCATTGATAATTTCTCAACAAAATATTTGCAGAAGTATATAAATGTACTAGCATATATCTAAATCTAAATCCTTCAATAAAGAGTGCATTGCGTTTATTAGATGAAACACTTTAGAAGTGCTTCTGGAACTTAAACGATAATTGCTCTATTTTTTGCCTGGGTAGACGTCTTGAGAACACTACTGCATTGCATGTGTATAGAGATGATTCTGAAATTAGAGCGTCTGGTGTCTAATCTGATGAATTTGTTTGTTTAACTAGTCAGTTTGATTGTGTGTTTAAGTTGTAACAACTTGGTTTTCTATTTATTTAGCTTGCACGTGTAACTTACTGGGAACGGTGGGCAATCAAGGGTGCAACATAAGAACAGGAGAGTGTACCTGTAAACGTTACGTAACAGGAAGAGATTGTAATCAGTGTCAAGATGAGTACTGGGGTATGTCAGAGGAAAGAGATGGCTGCAAACCATGCGATTGTGATGTGGGTGGAGCTTATGATAACTTTTGTGACGTTATTACTGGACAATGTCGGTAAGTTTATGAAAATGGAATTGTGGAAAATACATTTTGGAAATATATTTACCTGTGGAACTCAGAAATTGTACTTGGGCATGGAAATCCTTTTCTTCTCCTTATATACCCTGCTGATTTTACTGATAGCTGCAGTTATGGCTAACATAATATGTATAATTCCATATTAAATTATTTTTTAGCTGCCGATCTCACGTGGGAAGCAGAAATTGCAGTATCCCGGAACAAGGATATTTCTCTGGTTATCTGGACCATTTGGTTTACGAGGCAGAAGGAACACTAACCAGTCCCGTAAGAATTTCAAAACAGTACTAAACGTGGAGATAAACTGAAACTACTGATTTACCGATAAATTGCAATATTTTCCACGTATTTAGAACGCTCAAACGATAATACGAGAGCCATACCGCGATGGGCGAGACTCAACATGGACAGGAACCGGTTTTATTCGAGCATATGACGATTCTTTCATAGAATTTGAAATTGATAACATAATGACAAGCATGGACTATGATATAATTATTCGATATGAGCCTCAGGTATGGTACCCATTGACGATGTTAATTTACATTTGCTATAAATATTAATAGTTTTGTAGTTTTAGAATAAATTACAAATGAATTACAAAAAATGTTTTAAGCGGTATTATTACATGCAATTTCAGCAACCAGGATGGCAGCAAGTGAATGTGAGAGTTATACCTGATAGTTTGCCAGATCCGGACGGTCCTTGTATGAATAAAAATGACGGAACGACCCCCGCATCCGTTATTTTGAGATCTGGTAAGTATGATCTAATTGTTTTATAACATTGTTTTTAAGTTCGTAATCAATTCTATCCATTTTCAGAGAATAGAGAGAGATCAGTGTACCCGCCAGTATGTTTTGAAGCTGGAAAGTTCTACAAAGTTCGATTAGAATTTCAACCCTCGCCAGCTCCCGATAGGCCACAAACATCCATATTGATCGATTCTGTAAGATATGTTGAATTATAAAGTTTATCATTATTACATGTAATAAGATACATTACTGAGCTAATTCTTGTAACAGGTTGCAGTTATTCCTCGAACAGATGGGTTGCCTTATTTCTCGGGGACGCATATAAACGAATACAGAAAGCAGCATTTCGACCGTTTCCGTTGCAATGAGATATTCTTGAGCGCTTCTAAATATCCTGTCCCTGAAGAATGTAAGAAACTTCTCTACAGTGTCGGCTATACCGTTTTTGATGGAGCTTTTGAGTGTGGTTGTGATCCTACTGGGTCAACAAGCGCTATTTGTGATTCTTTGGGTGGTCAGTGCAACTGTAAATTGAATGTTGTGGGAAGGAAATGTGAACGCTGTGCTCCTGGAACTTATGGATTTGGACCGGAAGGATGCAAACGTACTTTAATATTACTTTTTACAATTATTTATGTACAGAGTTAAAAGCTAACATTAATTATCATTGCGAATATTTTTTGCTAATTCCTTAGCTTGTGAATGCAATCCAATTGGATCACTTGATAATTTCTGTGATGCTCAGTCGGGACAATGTCGGTGTCGTCCTAATACATACGGTCTCCGTTGTGACGAATGTCAACCTGGTTATTGGAATTTCCCTAATTGCCAACAGTGTAATTGTAATGGTCACGCCGACATCTGCGATTCTAATGCGGGAACTTGCATTGAGTGCAGAGATAACACAACTGGGAATAGTTGCGATAGGTATCGTTGGAGTATTTGCATTGAGTATTTTATTTTTCATAAGAGATTTAATTGGAAAAAATAAATATTTGCAGGTGTAACGAAGGCTACTACGGAGATCCTCGATTAGGAATTGATATCCCATGCAGAGCTTGTCCTTGTCCAGGAACTATAGAAAGCGGTCACTCATTCGCTGCTAGATGTGCACTTGATCGTTTTACAAACGATGTTGTCTGTGAATGCAAGGAGGGCTACGCTGGACCAAGATGCGATGCTTGTGGGGAAAATTATTTTGGAAATCCAGATACACCGGGCGGTCAATGTCGACCTTGCAGCTGTAATAACAATATTGACATAGGCAGGCCTGGGAATTGCGATCTAAAGACTGGACAGTGTATGCAATGTTTACATAATACGGAAGGGTTTAGTTGTGAAAATTGTAAAGCTGGATTTTATGGAGATGCCCTCAACCAATATTGTAGAAGTAAGGAATATTAGTACTATCTACAGATATTTTCGATTATTGAAATGTTGAGATATTTACATGTAAGCAAACGAATGAAAATAATTAATGCATTGCAGCCTGCTATTGTGATCTCCTGGGTACGGATGGGAATGCCGGACCTTGCGACAGAACAACTGGCCAGTGTCCATGTCTCCCCAATGTAATTGGTCTATCATGTAACCAATGCGAAGAGAATCATTGGAAAATTGCAAGTGGAGAAGGGTGCGAGGCTTGCGATTGTGATCCCGTAGGATCGATCAGCAGACAATGCAACTTGGTAAATATTTATTTGACCAATTTAAATTGAAAACAAAATACATTTGCTAATTATTTATGGTTTCACATTAGTATCATGGACAATGTGAATGCAAAGCTGGGTTTGGAGGTCGTAAGTGCGACCAATGCCAAGCAGACTTCTGGGGAGATCCAAATGTAGAATGTTACGGTAAGAAAAGAAGGAGACAACAATAAGTTGCTAAATTAAATTTCAAATTCGTTTCTACATTTATAAGCTATATAAATATGATGAAATTCTCGTTTAGCTTGTGAGTGTAACGCGTGGGGTTCGTCTACTAACCAATGTGACAGAGTAAATGGTAGCTGTGTCTGTCTACCTGGTATTGGAGGATTTAAGTGTGACGAATGTGCAAGAGGATATTCCGGAATTGCTCCAAATTGTAAACCATGCGGTGAATGTTTTGTAAACTGGGATAGGATTATCGGAAACCTAAAAGGTTTGTGACTGCATACTCGCATATTTTAACCATTTCAACCATAAGATTCATATTATGTAATTTTCTTCCGAATATGAAAGGACAAACAACGAAAGTTGTAGAAGCAGCGTCTCAGATTAAACAACAAGGTGCAACTGGAGCCTACACAAGGGAATTTGATACAATGAAGAGTCGTATTGACGAAGTGAAGCGACTTTTGGAAAGTTCTAGCGTTAGTTCAGTTGACTTGGATGAATTGGAAAACATGATCGATCAAAGAAAGTAAGTACCTATATGATTAGTGAAATTTTACTTAGCGGTTGACATTGATAGTAATTTATTAACATCTGTGATTGTTAATAGGAAAACTTTCGACAAAACTTCTGTAGACTTGGACTCAGCAGGAGAAGTTTTGGCAAACGTATCCCAGAGAATTCTCCTGACCAATGTATCCCTGTCAGAACTAGAGAGGAAGGTTGACGCCCTTCAAACTTCAGCAAGTTCTCTGAAAAATAGAGCTATCAACCTACAAGAAGCAAATGTGGAGGGTATATATTTTCACTTGCGATGGAAAAATTGTTTTTAATACATATCTATATTAGTAGTATTAATGGTTGAAAAGTATGTAACTGGATTTATTTCATCCAACAGGAGCCTTAAATTTGACCCGTGAGGCTAAACGAAGGTCTCAAGATGCAGTAAGAAGAGCTGATGGCGTGCAGAAGGCATTGAGCGATTCAGAAAGGCAACGGAGAAGGATCGATGCACTTTTGCTACAAATCGGACCACAAAATAATAAAACTCAAGAAGAAGTGGCAGATGTTCTCAAACGACTGGATTCTAACTTGGACGATGTAAACAATGCCTTCCCTGATCTAAACACTTTGGTTTGCGACCGCGGAGGGGATCCCTGTGACTCTCATTGCGGAGGAGCTGGATGTGGGAAATGTGGAGGGTTATCTTGCGAAGGAGCTGTGACGAATGCTGACAATGCTTTAAAATATGCTCAAGATGCATTTACAGAATTAAAAAGAAAAGATGCAGATGCAGAGGATTTACTCAGATCGGTATAATTAGTGCATATGAGATAAGTCGTAGTGTAAGCAACTTTTCCAGTGCATACTTAAATTTTTAACTGAATATCTGTAGGTAACTCAAACGAAATCAGAAGTAGACGAAGCAAAGGATTTGGCTTTAATGGCTTTCAATGAGGCTCAAAACGCTAAAAACACTTCAGAAAACGCAAAAGCCACACTCGAAGAATTAGAAGGTCAAATTAAAGAATTCCTTGACACCTTGGGAGCGTCTCCTAATGATATCCGGTCGTTAGCTCAGGATGTACGTAATAAATTACTGCTGATATTGAAAGTGACTTGCTTAAAGTACTAAATACCTAATTTAAAATTTTAATTTTAAACAGGTTTTGAGTAAGAACATTTCACTCACACCGGAAGTCATTGATGAATTGGCCGAAGGAATTCGAAAAAGTATGTCTAAACTAACAGATGTGGACCAAATTATTCGCGAAACTGAGGACGATCTACGAACTGCACAAAGGCTAAAGGAAAGAGCGGATTATTCTGCGTAAGGTTTTCTAAACGTGTTGCCACTAGTGGATTACTAAATTTTACAATAATATGTTGTCTATGAATAATTTTGAAATTTTTGTCTTTATAAATTCTCCACAGTACTGAAGCCAGCAAAGTTCTTCAAGAAGCAGTGCAAGTGCGGTACGAGTTAGACAAAACTTTGGAAGCTCAAAAAAGTGCGGACAGTGCCATTGAAAAGGCTAAAGAAGATATTACTGCTGCAGAAATTGATTTAAAACAGGTTTGTTGCTATTCAGAAATATAGCTCATTTTAGTACTCTTCAGTACATTATGGAATATTTAAATTTTTTGCATGGAGCATTAAATAATGAAATTGAGGAAATATTTTTTAAATAGATTGGAAGTGAAACAGTTGATGCTGAGAAAAAGGCAAATGAATCTTTGAGTGACGTTGCTGCACTAGAAAAAAGACTGGCTGAGCTTCAAAAAAAGAGTTTGCAAAACGAGCGTAAACGTGGACAGGCTAAAAACGAATCTGAGTCCGCCTTGAAGAATGCCACCTTTGTACAAGAAGATGCTGCAAAGTATGATAGACATACATAAATCGATGGCCATCAACTTTAATTACATTTTGTTATATTGTCAAATAAATGAAAACTAATGTTGCCGGAACTTAATATTACAGGTTAAAGAACAAATATCAAGAAGTTTCCAGATCTTTAGAATCCAAACTCCAATTATTCGAAGGTGCCAAAGAAAAAGATGGTTTGCAGAACCGTGCTAATCGGCTTGCTAACAATGTGAACGACAAACTCAAGGAATTACAGGGTACAGATAACAAACTTTCTAATTTTACTGTTTGCTCTAGTTTATATTAATTTCATGATTAATATTAAACATAATTGAAAAAATATTGTAGAAATGGAAAGTGAGTCTGGAGAAAATGAGAAGCGGGCAGAAGAGGTGCTTCGCCAAATAGACAATTTGTCTAGACAAATGGAGGAGCACTTACGAGCAATTAGAAAAATTGAAGAGTATCATCGAACGTGTAATTCGTAATAGTTAAAGGGAATTAAATAGAGCAGCCTTTCTTCTAATTAGAGACATTGTCACTATATTGAAATAGCGATTTTTATAAGAATTCTTCGACAACGCGGTTCAGTCTTATTATATTATGTATACTATTTACAATATGTAAGTACTTCAAAGAAAATAAGAATTATAAGATATAAAATTATATATACAATACAATGGTAGATTTACTTTACGGTAGAGTACTGATAGATTTACGGAAGGTTGTTTATATATCAAGTAAGTTGTATGGTAATTGTGTTTAATATTCATTATAGTGCAATTACTAATGGTGTCCGGTTGGTTTGTAATAGTATACCTACTAAACTAATAATTATAGCAAGTGTGTCTGTATGTGCGTTTATTGTAATTTAGTAAGCGTAAGTTAAATTTATGTGACATAAAGTACCACGAATGAAATCAAGGTGGGTAAGGTACGTTATTTAATTAATTCCCTTGCGTAATGCTAACTGTACATAATGTTTGCCACTGTGCAAATTATAATTTTACACGTTTTGCACTCATATATTCCTTAGAATTGCGACTGCTGACCTCAGGCTGCCCCGGTGCCTACCTTTTTTAGTATGTAATAATAACATGACAATACAAGTCGTCTTATTTCTAATCTAATCGACAATTTTTCTATTGTCTTGCACAATTGCGCTCATTTAATTTATTTTAAATACGGATTGCAATGGAATATTTCAACCAAATCACTGCCAACGTGCCATGCGTGCCATTAACGCCACGAGTTTACATTAAAATTCTTGTTCCTAACTTTTAAGCCATTTTAAATATTTGTTTTCCATTGTTTTAGCTACTTGTTCAATGCCATCTAACTAATGATAATTTTAGTTTATATTTATCACATTCTTTGACGTATTAAGAAAATAACAATGCAAAACTCCTACTATTAAGGCAATTAAAACAAGTCAAGGATAAATTTTGTCTGGGTAGATCGAGAAATAACATTATATTCCAAATAACTTAAAGGGTAATGTATAGTGTAGTTATTATTCTAAATTACCATTTGCACTAGCATATATGTCTAATTTTTAGGTTTCCTTGAAGGACTGTTAATGGTATTAGAAAAAGGTTTTGCTAATCATAAGTATAGTATAGTTGATTAGAAATATAAAAATAGGCAATATTAAATATAGTATAGCAATAATTAGGCAAGAAAATAAATAATTGTCTTTTATATAAATAAGTATAAACTTAAATCCTATATATCAGTACAGGCTTCTAAAACATTTCTTTCCGTTATGAATGTATTTGTATAATATTATGTAATACAAGGAGAAATGCATGAATGAGCTTTGGTATTTTCAATTTTAAATGGATAAAAATATAAAAAAAAGTATTTAAAAAATTTTCTACATAGCTGTTTCATAACAATTTTATTAAAAATTCATTTATTCTACTACGACGATTTTGTCTTCCATAGTTACATATCTAATATATAAAATAGATGTTTTGTGTAACATTTTATTCAGGTTTAAAAGATATCATACCTGGATGTAGGAATGAATGAATAATGGATGTACTATGTTAGTTATATATTTATGACAATAATGGAGGGTTATTGGTATTCTCGTGTTGTTAGAATTGCAATTCCTTTTTATGTTCCTCTTTATTGCTATTTTCTTTGAATTGTGCTCAGTGCACTGCACGCTGATAGTGCAAACAATTTTTTAAAGCATAGAATACATTTATTCGTAGCTTCTACTATTATGAAATTGTGCTGCTTAATGCGACCCTGAGGTGAAAGACCGGAATAGTGTATGTTACATTATGCCAGTATTACAGCCAACATCCGATCAACTTTCTTGACCAAAAACTTTTGTTTTTGTCATTCTTTTAAGTAAACGATATTGGTGTGTCAAAATAATTTGTTTCGATGATAATCTAATGTTTATTTATAGTAACAAAACATTTCAGAAAAAATAATGCTAAAATAATAAGAATTTTTACCTTTACAGTAATTTTTTGCAGGAGGTAATTTTTTAGGTTAGATAGCATAAAAAATCTTATCAGATTATAATAATTTGTAAAATATATTATTATTCTTGAAAATCGAAAATGAACATTAATGATGTTTGGGCTTACTTGCCTACTTATTGCAATTGTAAGACAAGTGGTACCACGTTCCGGTTGGTACACTGTGTCGCTGACATATTCGCATTGTAAAGTAATACATTTTTCAAACGGTTGATTTATTTCTATGCACTCATCTCATGTCAAGTCGTCATCTTCTGTTTCTCAGTTAGAGATTTGGTTTAGGTAGCGGTAGGTATCTTTGTACTTCGTGTTGTACTTACAAAGTAGAATCTGTCTGTCTGTAGTAGTCTAGTGAGTAGTAGTACAAGAACCTTTAATATACCCAATAATATTTTATGTGTGTATTCATGTGCATGTCTTGAAGTAGAAGATATAGTATGCTACTCGTTTATTATTGTGTGCAAGTGTTATGATAATTTAATGGTGAATACAAATGAGCAGAACGTCTGTAAGTGTTACACGTATACTGGTTATATCTAGTTTGTATGCTTGGTAATTGAAATGAATGAGTGTGTTAGTAAGTATTGAGTTTGAGTCTGTCAATACATGGGCGTTACCTGATGACTTTGTATTTTATGTTAATTTTGATGAATGAAAGGGTACAGTCAAGTCAAATTATCAATAAACTCAACATCTGAACTTACTTTTCAATTTATTTCTCATTTGCAACTTTCTCATAAGTAATCATAATCATCCCTTGTTTAGATCATCTCATCGCATCTAATCTCATCATATTATTTGTAGCTGTTGTTCTGTTCAAATAGTACATGGAGTACTGCATTTTACATTGTAGCTTGTTGCTTATGCAAAGTGCAACATTTGCAGACATACTATACGTAAGTAGTATGGTTACTAAATTATGACCATGATGTTTATTGTTGCATATTACATAGAGAGAATTGAAGAATTATTCACCAATATTCATCGACTAAATTAGTATAACATGAACTCAAACATGTTTGGAGAATTTCGGATAGTGCATTGCTTATTATGGTTGGTTTATACCGTTGGAGAAATATCTAATATACTACATATTGTATTCTTTTAGATTTTATTTTAACTAAATAGTGTGTTGGAACAAAGGGATACATTATGGGTATATAATACACAACGCTAGTTCTATAAATATACTGTATGATATTTTATCGTTTAATCATAAATCCTTCTATGCCAACATGGTATGGTTGAAGCAATGTACATAGTTTTACCTTTTGAGTTTTTTTAATATTCATTAAACTGATCTGGAACAGACTTTTTTGAAAAATAGCAATAAGTTGTGTGTTCCAGTGTAAATGTACCGTTCAACAATTTAATTGTGGTCGCATAATTATTTCTGTTTTCTCAAAACGCTATTAATATTGCCATTGCCACGTGCAACAGAAATGATATTCATTTATGTACCATTGTGATATTATTAGTGAATCACTAAAAATTATGCTAGATTGTATTTTATTTGATTTTGATAGACATGTTATTAATTCAATGACGCGCATCAGAATTTTAGTATGTAATGTGTTCTTTTTCATGTTTCTGTTATTGTGTAATGCAACGCAGAATATACATACACGGTCCAAGTAGTTATCATTAGGTGTGATTTTTTGGGGAATTTCCATTGTAAATATATGTTGAAATGCACAGGTAACGGTTGCAGAGGTTATAGAGGACGTTTTGATTGCCCTTGACAGAAGTCGTTGTATTCTATTCATCATGCAAAAAATCTTGTATTTTCCAGATTCGCAAACCCCTATTTGTGATTCAAAACACCAGCAGCATTCATTCAGAAGCGATTTTATGTAAAACCACAATTCTCATCACACAAGCGGCAGGCAGAATCCCAGACTTCGGTTATTGCCACAAGCCACAAGAATGAATAAATGATAAATGTACAACTTTTTATCAGACTGAGGTTATTAAAGCTTTGGAAAAAATGTTGGTTCCATTTAAAACTAATAATATTGCAAAGTTTTCTAACTTGACAGTTACAGAATTTTTGCAATGAATTTATCTTTGCATGTTCTTATTATTACCATTTTTATTGAAGAAAGATCAGAGATCGTCCGTTAATTTAAATAATATTTATAATTATTTGTCACATTTGTTTCAATTAAAATCAATAAACCATTACTACATAACAGATGTAAACATAAGTGGTTGTGCTAATTAGTGTCACTAAAATACTAGTTTTGTTTTAGACAATATATTAAATGTGTTTAAATGGTTTAAATGACAATAGTTACTCATGATACCCCGCTTGCCATATATTGAAATTTAAAAATTAGGTGGGCGTGGCCATTTCTCCGAAGGGGATGTGGGTGATTTGGTCCATTGGCGAACTGAACCTGCCTCCTAAGTCATAAGTCTATGTACGAGTGTACGCAACTCAGTCTCGCCTGAATCGGCATTAACTACCTTTGTCTAGGGACAGACGGACAGACAAAACATCCTTATAAAGGAGTTTAACTACCACTTAATTATAAAGCAGAGCTCTGATTCAGCAAAAGTAACATTATTGAGTAGATAGAATTATTTTTGTCGATTCAACTTAATCTAAAAAATACATTGTAATCAGAATCCAAGTGGTAGCATCATTTTCGACTACACACTCTCATTTGACAAGGCATCTTGGTTTCGCAGCTTACGAGGAATTTAAATTATGTTGTTAAAACTGTATTTCAATAACTATTTGAGCATTCTATGGTGTTGAATTATAATTGCAATTGCAAATATTTGTGTTTGATGGATATTTTTGCGCATCTTCATCTGGAACACATTACAAAATCCTAAAAGCACAAGAATGTTAATAGTGAATGAAGCTTGTACGTCAATTACACAAACAGCTATTGTCGCATTCGTACTTAATATTTAACTGTGTCTCGTTTCGTAATTTTACGGTTTAGAGCACGCTCCTCTATGAAATGGAATGTACATTTACAACAAATAGCAATGAAAGTTTTATTATATGACACGAGCTCATTGTCAATGAATAGAATAAACAATATTTATTAGTTTTGCTTCATGTGCACAACAAGGCATGATAGCGACACTTACTAATACTGACTTTGGAACGCACCTATGCTTTCAATTGTAAATGACCTGCTTGAATGTTTGACCTTCAATACGAAAATTCCTTACATTTCTATATTTATAATACAGATATATACTATATATTTGCAGATAATTGTTTCAAAGGGAAACAAAATTATTTATAACTGAATATTATTACATACTTATGCAAATAAAAAATTATTCAAAACTCTTTCAGTTTGGTTTTTATCGAATACTTATTATTTATCAAGTACTTATTTACTAAACAGTTCTACGAAATGTTATTTAACATGCATTATTCAGTAGCTGTTATTATTGCAAAATTTTTGGCAGTGTGAAGATGCTAAAAGTCAAACTAAAAGAAGAAAGCATAGGTAGTTATTTTACATTATGTTAGAAATCTGCAATATCAATTTAAAACCCTACATACATAAATATAGCTATACAATAGGCTGGCATTGCGAGGCATGTTGAGACAGGGAAAATGCATAAATGTACCAACATAGCATCAGTGTCGTCAGGTAGAGGAAATAATAAAATAAAGCTATCAACCCTATAGTAGTATACAATAAATATGCATTTTTATCAATATTATTTGTTCCTCATAGAAAGGAATACTTAGAATTGTGTAGCTCTCCGTTTGAGAAAACACGACGTCAACATTTTCCTTGAATTAAGCAATTTAATAGACATAAAATTCCTGGCTACTACTACGCTTACATTGACTTGTTCTAAGGTTAAACTGATCACCTCCAACTCCAAGTTATCATTCCAACTCTACTATGCCATTCATACAAGATAAATGTAGAAATTATATTTATGGTTAGCCGAAATAATTCAAGCAGTCAGTAGAAATCATATTATAACATATTTACTAGATATTCCCATTATCCCAACTATACGCCAAAGTACAGACCAGACATTTCTTTACACTAATCCAATTAGGTAATAGGATTTTGCAATGTAATTGCATTTTTTCATGTTTACGGCTACAAAAAGATTGCAGTCATTCGTCTTGTAATAGATATGTACAACCATTGATGGAAAAATGTCAAATACTACTTAGGCACATATAGTTACACTGTTATTATGTAATTTGCATACACCCGACCTGATGAGCCGATAGCAATTTTAATTCATTCATATTAATAGACACTTACAAATTATTGATACTAAGTAAGTAGTATCTATATCTACATATAAAAGTGATACATAATATAATATTATTAAACCTTTATGTAATCAATGATAAAAATAGAGTGTAGTATATTGTGAATAAACTAGGTAAATAGTTAGGTACTAGTATTTAGTTAGCCTTAACTATGTGCATTATCATCTGATTGATGTTATGCACACATTCATGATTGAAATATTTGTCACGAGGTTAAATCTACTCAAACTATGATAATTAAACCCATTAGTACACTAGTAGCATTAGCAGAACAAGATTCAATAGTCTGCCAGTAAATGTACTATACTTAATATTATAAAGTATTAATAAATTATAATATGTCCAGGAGAGAAGGTTTAGAAAATACACACCACCTTCTTCGGCTACGATGCTACAAAATGAAAATATTTTTATTGCCAGGGCAGGGATGGTGCGGTACTTGCATTTGGACATACATCTTTGCATGCTTTTAGGGAGCAAAACAAAGAAATATTATCTATCTGTAGTTACACATGAATGTAGCTTTACATGACAAGTACACAGCTTCATTTGAATTGAATGGCTCCGAATAAAAAAGTGGACATTAACGTGTATGTTATTTTTGAAAGACTGTTAACATGCTGGAATATTACCATTAGGGATTTTACAACCATTAAATCTTACATAGCCTACTGTACGGTGTACAATGGGCGTACATAATCTACTCTAGTCGTAAGTGAACTGGTAATATCTCGTTTCCTAATGACACGACAAGGTGAATATTTATACATTAGCCACCTCACACATTCTCATATTATGACATACGGAGACTGAAAACTTCCATTTACTTCACATTACATTAGTCTATGCTTTTTCTAACCTGTAAATATGTTCTGTGAGTTTACATCCAATAATGTAAATTTTAACTAAATAATCTCAAATTCAACATTCTTGCATATCGACCAATGGAAGATACAGCTACCTAATTTTGGAAATAAAAAGACGCATTGTACACTATTGCACTCTGATTTATTTAACTTACATACTAGAATTCCCACACTACAATAAGGGCCATATTATACTAATTCAGCATAAAAACGTGCATGCATGTGTGGGTAGTAGCTAGTAAATACTAAAATTGTATACATGTAGAGGGACGTAATATCAATATCTACTTTGCACCTTTAAGGTGTTCACTGTTCCTTTTAATGTACTTACATGGAAGACAGTGAATGCATTGATTGAACTGAACATGGACACCAAGCAAACATACCAACATTATAAGGCAACAAATATTTGTATTTGGATAATGTGCATAGTAATGACTTGAGTTGAGCGATAAAGATTTAGTTTGAGTCTTCTGATCTGACCTCAATCTGACGACTTTATAGTTTTCGCCTTGAGAGGAGCAAGTACCTATTTACTATGTACTTAGTGCTTATAGTATTTATGTATGTAGTTTGACCAGCCAGTGTCAGAGTGCAAGTAAAGATGCTCTTTTATGTATTGTGGTGGTAGTAGCCTCTCTGTCTCAATCTCAATGGTTTCCCTTCCATTAGCTTTAACTCATCGATGTAATATTATCATTCAATTTTGATTTCTCATAGTCCCATAAACTATTTACATATCGTTATAATTTACAATGCAATACAAACATACACAGAAATATGTAGATACACAATACGTGCATATCTGCTATTATCTACTACATGTTTATATGTGATTGTTGAGGTATTTACATATATACTACTTATATACTTATTATTATCGGTCCCTAGCTACTATTATAGTTAGGTAGTAACTACTACCTACCTAAATTTGCTTTCGCTTAATATTTAGTATAATATGCGTCATCTTTCTTGGCTCACATTATGACAATGCACTATTACATTACATTAGTTACTCACTACTTTTGGCATCAAGTACACTATATAATTAGTATACATTAAACCTACATACAAATATTCATTCATTTAACATTTAACATACACCATAGTTTACAAGCCCTCGTTATTTGCTTACGAATCAATTCCCTACGAACCATAGGTTTCGTAAGTAACGTCCAATTCAAGTTAAATGCTAAAGTGTTTTGTGTACAATTTTCTCTACATACATCGGCAATTACTAGTACCTACTTAAGGTGCTTAAACAAGTAAGTAGTTTTCCATTTCAGTCTCATATCTGTGCATTTTGATTTATTTAGAAATAATGTTGCAGTATAATTAGTTGGATAGATGATACTGTAGCTATTAAAGTGTCTGTCCTGTTGTCAGTCAGTGAGTCAGGATACCATGTCAATAGACCTCAGATTGGCTGTGAACAATATCAATGTATATTATGCCAGTAACCAACTGGTTAAACTTTAGGCTTACAGCCTGTCAATAGTTATCTCTCATGTATTTTAAGGATAGTCACAGTCAGCATCAGCATCAGAATCGGAGTCAATGTAATATTAATATTTTGTAAAGTACTTCTGTGCTTAATTTTAACATTGACACCAGTAGAACCAAGTTGTGTTATAAAGATAGAGCATAACTTTAGTACAAAAGAACGCAACATAACATAAGTAAGTACATACTTACTACTGACGTATGATGATGGAGAACACAATAACTGCATCAGTGTCAGTGCATGTAAAAGTATGTAGTTACAGATAGTTAGGTTATGTAGACTACCTTAGTTCTGTTTAATAATAATGTGTATGTAGTTAGTTTGTAGTTAAGTAGTTAACGTTCATAACCAAACCAGAAAGAAGCAGAGCATTGGAATCCCCTATGGTTTTTGTCTCGTCCCTAACCACGAAAGCCAGCACCTGCTCCTTCAGCGTCAACCAACCACTATAACAAATATTCATATTCTATATATTAGTATCCACAATCTGCAATCATTCTCAGTCCCTCGCAGAACTCATTCAAATTCTAATAAAGGACAATCTTCTCAGTTTCATCAGCGAATATTAATATTATTTACAATTTTATAATCCAAAGACAGAGTCCAACTAACCCCGTCTATCCGTCTGTAGCACTACACAGCGATCAAACTTTTTAGTTTTGTTCTGACTGCGTGAGAATATTTCGTGGATTTCGCAAGCTTCACGGAAAATTGGTGAATTTATCCTGTCTGTCTTCTGTACTGTAGCTTCATTCCTGTTCAAAGTCCAACTCCTGAACTGAATACAAAGTAATTCAAGGCAAACGGAAACTGAAAGGAAATACGTGTGCATTTCTTTCCTTCATCATTCCACGGAATCAAGCTGAAAATCGTAAGATTATTTTTTACAGTATATTGCCCACTTCTTTGCAAAATATATCAATATTACGTAATAATGCAAATTCGATCTTTTGAACAGTATGCATAAGGTATGTAGTAGGATGGCAAGTTATACAATTGAATATAATTAAATCATAAAACCTAAAAAGATGTTCGAACTCAGAGGCATTTTTCGCATTGTTATAGAACTTTTACATAATGCATGCGAATTCAACGTGTGATATCGTTTATTTACGAAGCAATTATCCTACACATTACTTACCATGTATTATGTAATGACACGAGCATTGCCGTGAAATCATATTTATCCCTACACCACTTAACTTGGCACGTGACAAGTAATCAGATTCTACGGCCACTCGAGTTCATAAAGTAGACATTTAAATATTAAAAAAGGAATGATCTCATCTATCTCTTTTCAAGGTGTCGAAGAAGGATATCGAGAACAATCCATAAAAAAGCATCTGTTATTCTCTATGTACATATGTACATTTATACTGACGTATGCACATGCGAATTATTTAATTCTGATTCCCATTTTTGTAACAATTTATTCCTACTCAGAGGGTATGTAAATCGAGAAATTGTTTTTTTTTCGTTATTTTTATCAGGGTCAAAAAATTACTATTGCGGTTTATAATACAACTTTTGCTAAGCATTTACCTACAAGGCTATCTACACCTACTTTATCTCCAAAAAATATGATCTCCCTATAATTTGTGACGCTATATTGCGACACTGAGAAATGAAAAAAAGTCTGATAATTATCCTGCTCTTTGTAGAATCTGAACTTTTACTTGGCAACAGTATAATGCATACATAGACTCTTGGAACTTCAAGATTGTGATGCAAAACCAATTGCAAAGTACAAGTTGTGGAAGGGAAAGCTACATCATTATAGGCATTATAAATAGCTTCAGGCTACGTCTGTGATTCTGCGAACAATTTTTTAAATATATTCTACTACTGCTTATTTTATTGCTAGTTTAAATATTGCAAGTCTAAGTGTAAGAGAAGTCGACGATGAATTTTGTTCATAGGGCATCATATCATTGCTAGCATTTCATATCCTATTGTTGCAATAGTATGAAATACACAGTGCATAACAAAAATATATTGCAGATGCTTTTTTTCTGTTTGGAAGACATTATGAATAATGCAATTAGAATGTCGTGACAATAATTATTACCTACCTACTTGTGGTAAAATTGGGTGCTAAGTGCTAGGCATTCCCAAGAATATCATGGTAATCCACATCCATCACTCACGAACATCTATTATAAAATGATCTGTTAACTTGCTAGAAACTACCTAAGTTTCCTTATGCTATGGTACCGCGTTACTATTAATGCTACTGTATACACAGCATTATGTAACTAGTACGTACATTATCCATATTATTATCTATAGTTATAGGTATGTGCCATTTTTGCTACAATGAGTAATAACATACAAATGGAATTTCCCTTTTTTATTGAACGACATTCTAATGACATACAGATAGAGCAAATCATGACATGAAATTTCGTGCTAATGTGGAATTATACCTATTTCGTCATTCCTTCAGAGTGTTATATAAACAGTATCGTCAAAATGAAATGATAACATGCTCACTGATACCTTAAATATTACGGCTCTTTCCATCAATTTGTCTTTTAACCATTAATTTTATTGGGTTTCGTTAAAAGTTTATTATCTTTGGATTTAATAGATTCTATTATTTTCTAATGGCGTTGAATAATATTTTTGTTTCTGCAACTCCTATAAATAAGGGCAATAGGTAATCACATATTTTTCTTCAATTGAATGTAGTAATATAATATGTTAATATACTATAAAAATATTTAAGATTACATTATTTACACATTTTAAAAGAAAATTCTATTCTTCACAATTCTAGTCCGAACTTTTTAATTCACTAGTATAGCAATAATATTTATTTAATGTGAGCGGTTTCCCCTATTTAAACTCTGAAGTTATTCAATTATAAATATGTTTAGATAGCTAGCGCACACCCTATTATAACCGAATCAAGGTTAAACTTTTATTTTGAGTGACATGTATATTTGGAAATACTATTTCTGTAGTGCCTTTGTCGCCTTAACAAGAAGTCCACTGTAAATACTACAATATGTATAGATTAATATTTAATTATTATATATATATTAGGTCATGTAAAAGTACTTTATGTTACATTAAAAGTTGGTAAGCAGGTAATAGATAATGATAATGTTTGCATGGTCTACCTACTATCTGGTTGTATTACTCATAGTCAGTTGCTGTATTGGTAGAGTAATGAGTAGGCTTAGATTCATGCCTACATTAGTTCATGTTCATATCGTAGGATTAGGATAATGTCGCAATAACAAGGTACTTATGATTTAATCAAGATAAAAGTGGCTACCGATATAGAAATACTTATTAGAATGTTATCAAGGCAATTGAAGTTTCATTTACCGACAGCAGTCTACTACATGTAATGTACATTAGTAGTAGTACTACAATTAACATAATTGTTGTATCTGCATACTGTTAGTGGTCGATATTGTCAAACTGTAACCACTTTATGTCAAGTAGTAGTTTTTGCATATTACAGTGCACGAAGGGGGCAAAACTTATATTAAGTAGATATGAAACATAATTCTAAAATGATTCCATTGCGCTGATATAGATAATTTTTTTAAGTGGTTGATCTATGCCGACAAGCTTTTGCGGGTATGGGCGGATTTAGCGAGTCAACGCATCGTCATGACCGTAATAAATATTACTTGCTATAGTACTTCTGTTGGAAAATGCCATTCTAGCAATAAAAGATATTAAAGAATTATTACAGAGGGAAATTGTCCAGGAGTTGATTGATTTGATTACATGTACCTACAAAACTTTACTAGGGGTCACAAGTTTTGAAGAAAACTGATAAAAATATGCTAATGCCATCAGATTACATGTGACAAATGTTAAAAATATACCGTGTACCAAAGAGTGAACATGCTTTTTATGAGACGTAATCTATCCCAATCTCAACCCTTGAGCATCTTATTTATAATGGATACAGCGTTATATGTATTAGTAGTTGTAAATTGATCTTAATTAGAGCATACAGGAACTGTGCTGCTTTTATATCAATATAATTGTATTTGTCTCATTAAATACATCTGTATAGTGCAACTGCAATGCAAGTGTAAAAGAGTGATTGTTGTGAAGCTGTTGCGTCATCAAGCCATAATTACACTTCTTTTCAAAGTCGGGAGAATTTCCCTTTAAAGTCTTAGCAGCAGAAGAGGTACGAAATATGTACCAATAATTAGTGTATCACGAAGTCCACTGCCATAAAAAACTAGGCCAGCTAGTTTTGTCATGCATTGTTCTAGGCACAGCAGATCTACAGATTCCAATTTTATATAGGTAGGTGTAGTGCAAAAGTTGATTGAAGTAGGAGAGATGTCTATCAACCTTCTAACAAAATTGCAAAAAGAGAAAGTTAAGATTGATGGCTAAGTCTTTCCTGGTGGTTATCTGTTCAAAAACACTCTCTCATGTTTTGCAATTATGTACTATTATAGTTGTAATTAGCTGTATACAATGTAATTTTTACAATAGTTATATGCTTACATACTACATACTTTAGATTTGTGTACTAGACTGGGGAAGTACTATTACTAGGAGTTCAATGAAGTATGACAACGAAAATATAAAAGATCTTTATAGAATAAAAGTTTGCTACCTATTTTTAGAGTTAGGCACAAAATATTTAAATCATTATTCCAGTCAAGTAATAGCAATGCAATGGTTATAATTAGTTTGGCAAGGGGTTTGGTTTTTGTCATGAAGTTTTCTCACAGTACAATATACAAATATACACATAAAAGACGAGGAATACATAGCATCATAGCATACGGTGTATACACATGTAGCCATATCACTAGCACGTGATGAGAAAATGTCATTTTAAGTAAATATAATACAATATAATAGTAAATAAGACATCTTATGTACATAGTTACTAATATATGTAATGAAACAGAAAAAAAGGAAATTTTAAGTTACTAAATGTAAGTGGTAAAAATTACGAGTAAAATTCTACAATATAAAACTATTAAGTATTTCAATAGAACATATGGTATAAATGAAGATCTGACTAAAAGTAATACAGTACACACGAATTCTTGCGAATTTCTTGTAGTAGCTAGCACGATCGAATTTGATGTGTATATGTGTGTGACGTGTGTATCTGTAGGAGCCTATAAAAGTCTATTCAGTCTATGTATCCACACAGTGCAGTACAGGTATATCCAAACGACAACATCTGATAGAGAATTGCGCGAACTACTAAAGTAGATTTCCCTTGCGAGAATTATAACATTTTGAATGTGTCTTTTTTTCTAAATTCTCATTTTGATATTTTCAATTTTCTTCCAGGATTTTCAAAAGTTCAAGCTAACATCTTGATAAAAAATGCCGTGTCCCTTTCTGACGCGTCTTTCTACATCCTTCGTGAGAAACTATGGGACAGCTCTCATGAAAAAATATGGGGACCACTGCCCTATTTTGAGCCGAGCAAGTTCGTCGTTGCCTGCAACTGAAAGTAAGATTACTTTATTTAGAATCTTAATAATAAGACTTGGTATTTTAATATTAAAAGAAACAAACATTATAATTACAATAAAATTTAAAATTTAAGGATCTGAAGAGAGCATGGTGGAAAATTGTCCATTTGTGGTGTCCAACGGACCACTAAAAGAAGCCAGCCTGGAAGTTCAACAAGATATGATCGAGATGAAAAAAAACTCATCTGAAGCTTTTCCATATGAGAGCTTCTTTAGGGAGCAAATCATGAGGAAGAAGAATGATCACTCATATCGAGTATTCAAGAAAGTCAACCGAATGGCGACTAAGTTTCCAAGTGCTAATGAGTACAGCTGGGGTGAGAGACCCATCACTGTTTGGTGCTCAAACGACTATCTTGGGATGTCTTGTCATCCTCGGGTGAAACAAGCCGTTAGGTAACGTTATTGTTTAAATATTTATATTAACAAACAGTTAACATTAATTAGGTATAGCATTAATATCATGTATTTTCGTCTTCAATGTATGGCGTGCAAAAATTCATTGCTTATGTCAGGTATACATATATATGTTATTAAAAATATTGAGGATATAATATTCAGTCCCATGTATATATATATTTTGGCGAGGGATATTTTAACTAAAAAATCAACGTGTTCGATGTAAATATTTTTTGTTTTAATAATAGCGAGGCACTCGAGAACCACGGAGCAGGTGCTGGGGGAACTCGAAACATTTCTGGAAATTCGCTCTTTCATGAAACTTTGGAGTCGGAATTGGCATCTCTCCATCAAAAACCATCCGCATTGTTGTTTACTTCGTGCTATGTTGCCAATGACTCGACTTTGTTCACTCTTGCCAAATCACTTCCTGGTAATTATTGAGACACCTCACTTGTTTTTCAATTTAACTTTTCATCACAGTGGCATGTCCAAAGTCCATGTTATATCGTGTGACCTACATCATTGAGATAGCCAGCTTCTATAGAAAAATTTTTCTTTTACATAACTTGTCTGCATGAAATAACGTTTTATTTGTAAACAGGGTGTCACATATTTTCTGATGCGGGGAATCATGCCTCTATGATACAAGGAATTCGAAACAGTGGTGTTCCAAAACATGTTTTCAAGCACAATGATCCTGAACATTTGGAAATGCTTCTGAAAAACATTGATCGTCGTGTTCCAAAAATTGTCGCTTTCGAAACGGTGCATTCTATGACTGGAGCTGTATGTCCACTAAAAGAATTATGCTACGTAGCTCATAAGTACGGGGCTGTCACCTACATTGACGAGGTACATGCTGTTGGTCTTTACGGAGAAAATGGTGCTGGGATCGGGGAAAGAGAGGGACTTCTTCATGAAATGGATATAATTTCTGGAACTTTGGGTACTTAATGAATTGCCATAAATGTTTCACTTGGGTTGAAAATATCATTGATTCATTACTAATTAAATATGTAAATCAGGTAAAGCTTTCGGTAACATTGGTGGATATATTGCTGGAAGTGCATCTTTAGTGGATATGATTCGAAGCTATGCTGCTGGATTTATTTTTACAACGTCATTGCCCCCAACCGTTCTTAATGGAGCTCTTGCCGCTGTTAGAATTTTGCGATCTGACGAAGGTAGAAAATTGCGGGCTCGCCATCAATCTAATGTTCGCTATCTTCGCCAAAAATTAATGGATGCAGGAATCACTGTAGAGCATACCCCCTCACACATCATCCCTGTTTTCGTAAGTTGCGCAATTCATTCATTTTCACTTTTACTTCTGTCATGAATACCTTTTTTGACACTATGACATCACATGCTTTGTTAAATAGATTGGCAATCCATCTTTAAGCAGCCAACTCTCTGACGAACTTATGAAACGAAAAGGACATTATGTGCAAGCTATCAACTATCCAACCGGTAAGGGGAAACAAGGCCTCATAGAATACAAAAATAAAAACAATTACGTTACATAAAAATATTTAATTTAGTTCCAAGAGGACAAGAAAAATTGCGTATTGCTCCAACACCACACCATACCGAAGAGATGATGGATATATTTGTTGCCGATCTTCAGCAAGTTTGGAAGGACCTAGGAATTCCTTTGAGAAAACAAGCCTGCACAAATGTAAATACATGAAATAAAATAATTATTTTAATAGTAAAATACATAATAATATAGTATAAATTGAGTGAATATCTGGAATAAATAGGAATGCACTTATTGCAAGAAGCCTCTACTCTTTGAACAACTGGAAGCCCGCAGTTATCTGGAATCCTATGCCATGGCTGCTAATTTATGCAAGTTGCCAAACTGTCCCCAAGTGGCAGTTGCTGCGTAAGAAGGCTGTCAGTGAATAGAATCCAGGAACTCTTATCTTGCCGTCCCCAATTGCTAATGAAATGCTATCTGTTCTAATTTTACAATATCGTATTATTCTTTTGCGAAACTCATAACTTTATAATTATAATATATCCCTAAAATTAATATTTTTTCTTATTATCTATCTATTTAGTATTTAGTTAACCATGTGCAATGGTAGTATGTAGTTACTTTCCAATAGGTATTCCAAGCTAATTTTGCGAAATATATTTATATACAGAAGTGGCACGTCAGCCCAGTGTAATCCCAAATGTTTAAACCCTGGCTAAAATATCTTTAATGACACGAGTCGTATATTGTTGTTTCAAAAATGATTTTAGGTATTTGTTGGAACTAGACAATTATTGTCAATAAAATTGTATAAAAATTCAAAATGAACTAACTGCAGTGCATTTAAGAAAATATATCTCTACATTATGTACCTAATACCTAACTATAGACAACTCTATGTGCCTGTATTTATTTTATAGCTACAGCTGTAAAAAGTCAGAATCTATTATAGATTTTATAGCTCTATTTACTGAATTTATTTTAAAGCTACCATTATGTAAATGTACAATCAGATATTATACAGTCATTACATCATTATGGATATTTTAGCCTTGCTGTATTGACGTGCCACTGGTAATGTTGCAAACTAACAATGAAAAAGATCTGTCATATTCCAACAATTACATATTACATAGACAGAGTTACGGTGGATTCGTATAGGATAGCTTACTTTACAGATTAAATGTTGGAAATAAAACAAGGGCTGCGTAATATGAAATTCGAACATCAATGTATCTTCCATTACAAATAAATTGAAAAAAACATAGAAAACTTTCGTAACTGTAACAAAAATAATCCCTACTATCGAGTAGTAAACTATCGAGAAATATTTGTCCACACATACTGGCCAATATGAATTAACCTAATCCCACATTTCTTTAATTCTGAATACACATTCCCAGGCTAACCTATTAAAATAGTAAGATTATAATATATATAAATGTACACACCATAAAGCGATTCGGTATTACTTATGTTGGAGTGTAGGCCGCAATGATAAGGTCTGTCAGGATCCTTTGTATTTAAAATTATTGGAAAGCGTAGCTTATTGTTGGAATTAACAAAAAGCATTTGCTGTTCAAATTTATTCAATAAAAATTAATTGGGTTGGTTTACTATCAAATGAAATCTACTTATTATCATATCATCAGTATCATATATAATGGCAGTATTAAGCGTATTCTTTCATTTGCATTTTTAACATCGGTTAACCAGTAGTGCTTTTCGTATGAACTACATTATATTTTAAAGATTGACGAATAAGGAACAGTCTTCTTACATGATGAACGCGAACCTCCATTATTCCTCAAAATTTCTTATTCACCACTGATTTCTTTACAACAGTTATAACGTGTTTTTCTAATCAGAAACTTATCGACTAGCCAATTGAAGAATAACGCAAATTAGTCAATGCCATTTTGCTTTCGTGATATCTACGCAATTTAAAACATTCGAAATTTAGTTCAAGCATTATTGATTAATAGATGCCGCGATTATTTTATTAAAGTTCGATGAAAACCTCAAATACAACTACAAGCAATAAGTATGCATTCAGTCAAGATTCAATGTAATAATGAAATACTTAAATAGATTTTTTGTAGATGTGACGTAACATTGAAGGAATCGACTTTCGATGCGTCGCATGTCTTCCCCCAAAATCCTTCAGTTAGTGACTATCAAGAGTTCCACACTGATGTAGATTGACATTAAGGACATTTCCATTTCTTTTGAATTTATGATAACTGAACTTTCTGCTTTTGGCATTTAATTGATCAAAAATGTCATTTGTCTATTATTCTCAATTGCTTGTGAGGTTTTTCATTTTAACTTATTGGAGATCTTTGAGAGACAACTTTCGACGTAAAATAAGTCCAGCCCAAGCACAACAAACTGATTATGTGTACTACAGAGAAAATATCTATTAATATGTACAATGAATTATTATATTACATGATTTGTTTATACGTAGTAACATTATATTATAAATAGTATAGGCAGCTAATACAATTTGATTTGTTTCCTATGACATTACTAATAGTTATGTTATGACTTATGATTATCATACTCTAATTAGAACAGGGTGTAATATCTACGCAGTAGGTACCAAATTATGGGGTACAATTTCCAAGATGCCTAAGGCTTTGTAATGTGTAGGGGTATGTTAATTAGTAGGAAGTGTTAATCAAACCGATAACAACTTCATATTATAAATATGTAAGTAAATTGCTCTATGGATCAGTATCAGCAACACGATAGTGATGAGAGGAGCTGGAGCTGGAATGTATGTGCGTCTGTGAAAAATTGCAGTGATATAAATAGTTAAAGGCAGTGACGATATTAAATAGATACCAACTATCAAGGCGATTAGATATTTTGCTCTACGACTGTTAACTGCAATATCACATTGATTTAATTAAAACATAAATTAAACATCCAATTCCAATTTCCATTAAACAAAATGCATGTTAAAATACAATATTTCGTAATTAAAACACTGATTTGCATGTAAACAAAAACATTGCTTTAGTTTCCAATTACTGATGTTTATACAATGATGTAAGATTTATTAAGTAGGTAATTATACTTTAGCAGATGAGAGTTTTATATTATTTATATTAGATTAAATAACAGCACATTGCACATTCAGCATTCAATTAAGATCGTGATCATTTCTCATTAAATGTATTTTAGGTACACTTAAAGGACAATAGTCGTACAAATCGACGGCACACAAACTACTATTTTACTTTAGCGTATATTTTGTGATTTATAATAGATTTCAGTGTTCTAAGAGCTAATTAGATGCTTATGTGGTACTAGTAAAGTACTGCTAACTAATAAAACCTTTTTTTATTTCTTTCGTTTTTACATTGGTGAGAAAAACTCTGCACACATTAATACACAGTGTATTATTACACAGCCTTGCAGGCATACAATTTAGCTTATAGCGACGATAAAAAGATTTTGGGAAGTCTAAAGTTATGTATAGTGTAAGTGTATGTATATTAATATTGATAATTTACCTATTATTCTATTCACAATTTGTAAATGTGAACATACGAAAGCACAACTTATTGCTAGAGTGCGAGGATTTTCAGAAACACTGGTATGTTAACCGTAAAGTTTTAAGATTTATAACGTTTATTTACCTGACTGATGTAATTTATAAGTCACAAATATTTAATAAATCATAATAGACTTAACGGTAGGAGAAGTGGACAAATTAAATTTGGAAATACATATTTAGGAGAGAAGAAATCAGTTTCCCATGGCATACGTTTTGGTCCAATCACGAGCATTTCTGATCGCTTCTTGCTCGTTCATTTTCCACAATTCTGCCACATCATTTGCTAAAGGATCATCTGGATTCGGTGCACTTAGAAGCGCCTGAAAGAAAGGGACAAAACATTGTAGTCTCATATAAAATATAAACATTTGTTTGCAAAAATATACTTGTTCAGTTCAATCTAAATTCACACATATGCTAGCATTTTCAGGGTTCTAGAATTCTAGGGCCGGCAAGGGAAGTAGGGTCTGAAAGAAAAATGCAAGTTTCCAAATGTACCTAAGTATTGCATGTAAGGCATATAAAAAGGTAAAATAAAGTTTGTAAATCACGAATATGGAAAGAGCAGGGAGGGGGTTGGAAGAAGAATGGAAAAAGCGGAATTTTTTTTCGACGTAACGTCAAGTTTTACGGTAGATTTTGGATTTGTCATTTTCCAATTTCGATTCTTGTATCACAAAATTCCAGTCCCCAATTTCGAATCTTGTACCACAAAACTAATGTCATTATTAACAATAGAGGAGATTACTTACTTGAATAGAAAGAAGGACAGTTCTTATTTGAAGCGCTGGACTCCATTTATCTAGTAAGAGACATTTTGAAATAAAAAAGCAGTTAAAAATGATTTTAGGTTTGCATAAATATAAAATTACACTGAAAAACATTCACCTTTCAATATATCTAAGCAGATTCGTCCCAATTTGTCAATATTTGGATGATAGATCTTGGTAATGAAGCGCACTTTTGGTGCTGACATTGGATAGTCCTCAGGGAGAAATAGTTCTAATTTGAACACTCCACCTTCAAACGGTGATCCCTCCGGTCCTAATTATTAGCAAATAACGTTGATATTATTAATTTTATAGTAAAAATAACAAGATTTCTAACCTATCTATCACGGTACATATATTTCAACGTAACAGTTCAATAATCAATTATGCGGCATTAAAGAAAAAGTTAAGTAATACTCGAGAGTGATAACTGAATACGCCAATTGAACTAAAATATCGAAGATGATGAAGAGAAATAATTGTAAATTAGATTCTACACTTATTTTTCTTGAATTTTGATTTCAAAAGATGAAATTTAATATTTAGCATCTTTTTCCTCATCGCTCATAATTTACTCATATAGGTACGACGGTAGGAGGCTACAAAGGATTAGGTTTCAATTAAACACGTCACAACTTACCAGCAACAACAACGTGAAAATAACGAGCATTGTTATCGTCTGGTACAGCACTGATACCTGGAACTGGCTCTTGCATCAATCGCTGGGTTTCCTAAAAATTTTCAGTTATAAAATTCAGAATACAACATAAATCGTCGCCGATTTTCATTTTATCGGCTATTTCTTCATAATCGAGTATGGTAAATAGTCGACAAATTAAGAAATGCATACCTTAATGATACGCCGAGGGAGTCCAGTCATTGTGATTTACTTATATGCCCGTATAATTTTCAGTGTGACAACGACAAGTCTTGTCTTGAGTTCGGTACGGACAAAAGTCTCCTTCAATTCTTTTATTATTTTACTTTAAGAGTAAGCGGCCAGCTGCTGTATCATTCTACTGGTCCTCACAGCCTACTGGATATGCACTGACACATTACTATTATTTTACCCTTGACTTTGACTGTTTGACTAACACTAAACTCATACTCTAGCTCCACTTTCCAGCACACCAATCAATGCACACGCCATCGTTGCAAAGACAGTATTTAGTCCCACACGGGAACATTTTCAGCTACTTTGTAGAACGATATTCACACAGGGATTAGGGATGCGGAATTGCGGATGCATGAAAGCGGTATAAGATCATGAAAATAAACAAAATGATACAGTGATGCTGATTTAACTGATTTTTAATGCGTTTTAAAATCAATAATTGTGAATTAAGCCAATAAAATTCGTTGCAAACAACTCTAATCTCAAATGGTATTCTGAAAACAGAAATTACGAAATATACGTTTCTTGCAAATATTGATTGTGAAGCAACTTTAGAGGAATGCTTTGTCTGTCCTGCTTCAATATTTGTTCAATTGCGCAATAAAAATAGAATATGTTTATAATAGGCATAGTAGTATATATTTTGGACGAGACAATCCCATTGCAAATCGCCAATTATTGAAAAATGCTATTTGCCTCTCGCGTTTCAAATTGACCTTTGTTCGATTTGGCCCAAAATCTAAATTATTCATTAGAAGACAATCAACTTCTGAAAACAAAATTCAAAAAAGTTGAACCGTTCGAAGTTATGATAGAGAGGACAGACATACAGCAGCACCATCATTCGCATAAAGTGGTTTCTGAGTTTCTTAACCACTTAACAATGGTTATATAACTCGTAATACATTGTGACACGACGCGAATTAAATCTGTCTTGAGTCTTGACCTATGCAGATCAAAGTGCAACGCTGAATTGTACCCTTTTGGTGCATAATCTGCATAATGCATTATGGAGAGTTCTTGAGTTCTCATAGGGCTTCACATTTATATTCTTGTACACAGTACAATACCCAGGCAGCCTTGCCATATATTATTGTTGTACTGCGTCAGCAAACAGTGCAGGGGTTTGAATTTGGTGCTATGTAATGGATTTCTAAAAGCATTAAGATACTTATTATATATGTCTTTGAGAAAAATAATAGGATAATATATTACTATGGTTGAATTTCGTCTACACGACTACCGCATACCGTGTGGTTTTCCTTGCTGTCGCACTCATCCTGATACATGAAGACGTATTATGCAATGCAAAAAATGAAGAACACATCCAAAGTGCAAGACGAGCAGCCTAGGCAGGAGGCCAGTCGAACCAGAGATTACATAAATACGTGCCAAAGATGGGATCGATGCTTTCGAAGATTGTTACCTTGCCGTTTCTATTTTATGATCTGATTTCCTATCTGAAAATGGAACTGGTGTCGTTCAGTGCGGAAATGGTATGCAAATTTACATAAATGGTAGTAAGAAAAGCTGCCTTGCCTCTTTTATGCAAACTGCAAACGTCTATTGAAATTGGACTGGAAAACTCATAAAATAATATGTGCATTAAGGTCACATGAGAAAGAATCTGCTGCAGTCAACTGTTATATCGTCGGCGATTTGTCTCGAATGCTCCACAAATCGATCTTCAGTTCCATTCCATTTTAAACTTTCATAATATGATCCACATCCCCACACTATCAACTTACAGGATTTTGAATTGTATCTGGAGATATTCTGCTTGTATTGCGAACTGCAAATGTAAGTAATTTTTCCCACCTCTACAATGTTTCGTACACGTACTCGTAGTTGGGAGAACGAGTACGAACGAAGCATGCATGCATAATAGTTGCTTATACATAGTTTGCCATATAGCTACAATATTCGTAATGGCCTATGTTGAGTATTGAGTTATAGACTAGTAATACGTAATACTTACTAGTATTCTATGTGAATTGTAAAGAAAAGACGAGACGAGATAGCTTTTTAGTATGTAGTATGTATATGGTATGGTATTCCAATACCAGAGCTTAAAGTTGTAGTAGCCCTTGCCTTGTATG
>JAQFYC010001686.1:0-31726 GCA_034694165.1 Tomocerus mixtus | reverse complement strand
TTTTCCTGCGGCCAATTTTCGCTGCGGCCTTTTTTCGTACGCGGCCTTTTTTCGCTGCGGCCAATTTTCATGGAATCTATTATTTACCATTACAAATAGTAGTAGAGCAAATAATGTATGTTTTAGGTGTGTTATGTAGGTAGGTACATAGTACATAGATATAAGTTGACTAAAACGTAAGTGCTGGTTCTAGTTCTCTTTTCTATGTACATAATATAAAATATAAACGGTACCCGTACAAATAGTAGAACAACTATCTAGAGTACATGGCAAGGAGCGACATAAAATGACATTACTAGACTACTACGACTACGAGACGACCAAACATTACTTTACATTACATTACATTACATTACTCTACTACTACACTATGTACATACATCCACCATTATTACATTACATTCTACAATCTAGCATCACCTCGCTAATGTCACTTAGATTAGATATCTGCTCTGTGTACTACTATTTTGTTATCCTCGTTCTCTCATCACTGTTTCTGATCACTTACAATAGTGCTACACAAATTCACAATCTCTATTACACACTACGACTAATAAAGACAATATGTACAATAGCTATAATGCAATGTTCAATATATTGCGGATCTTGTCAACTGAAGTGAACAAAGACCAGAGCAGAGCACATACTAACACAATGAATGTTATGTAATCTAGTAATGTACTGATATAAATGTAACATAACATACAGCATATTATAACAGAGCAGAACAGAACAGAGAATAATGTAATGTAAGTAATTCAATGTAACGTAATGGTTTCAAGTATCTCGGCAAGGCAATGGCATTTGGCTTGCCAAGCCCAAATGGTCCACTCAGCCGCAAATACAGATCTATCCACATTTATACTTACTTATATGTATAATACTCGTTTCTTTAATAGTTTTACTTTATACTTTACCTACCTTCTCTTAAACCGCTTGCTAGCTTCTTTACCTACGACCAGCAGTCATACCTAAAGGTAAGGTTAGTTTAGCTTCACAAGTAAAGATATAATATACACTATTGAATGTATAGCTATTATATTGC
Source organism: Tomocerus mixtus (assembly GCA_034694165.1). Lineage (NCBI taxonomy): Eukaryota > Metazoa > Arthropoda > Collembola > Entomobryomorpha > Tomoceridae > Tomocerus > Tomocerus mixtus. Next base: position 30,681 of record JAQFYC010001686.1, on the reverse strand, counting down.
CATATATGTAGCAGAACATTAAATGTTAAGTTATCTTTATATTTATACTAATGTAGTGTATGTAACAGTAAGGTATCTATGTACTTTTACTTTACACGTCTGTAATAGCTGTACTTTATCACTACTATTACTATGTGTTATATTGAACATAAGATATTTGCCGTTTATTGTATTCCAGTCTCGCCAAACTCATTGAGCCTCATCTTTATGATGCCCTCAAGTACTAATTTTGCCTTTAGCTCAGCCAAACTCGAGCCTTGGCTACATGTGCGTACAGATACAAGTACGAGCTTCCTCTTTACTCCTAGCACTTACTCCCCGACTCCGACTGACTGCAACTAGCACTCTGTCCTGTCCCTGTCCGACGTTCTCTCGCATTTCGACTTGTGAAAATCGTCTGCTTCGTTTCATTTCACTGGATGGACAGCTAGGACTGACAGCACTCACTTCAAAAACAACCCTGAGGACAAATAAGTTTTGATACATACTTATTTATTACATTAGACACGTACTTGCAATGCTACGTTGTTACGAAAATAGTTAGGAGTACTTGGAGATAATGGCCAATTCTGGATTAAAAATTATAATTAGACCAAATAGGAAATATGCTGCCTTTTTACACTTATGCATCGAAACTGCTAAGTTAGCGTCATTTTGAACAGTATAATTTCACAGCATATTGTCCGTTTTCTGATAAGTACGCTCTTACGTACTTATCTGAGAAAATTACGTATGACGCATTTACAATACTCATGGTGAGCCAATTTATTATGAGATATTTAGTGTTCCCCATTAAATTGTAGCTGTAGATTAGAAGAATGTATAATATGAAACTATAGTAAACCTTGATTAGACTTATCGTATAGAAAGTATATTTGTAATTAAATTAAATACCTACTTAATGACTTGAATTATCGTTTATTAGAACATTGTAGTAATAGGAATAGACAGCTTTGAATAGACATTATTGGCTAATCGAAAGCTGTAGTTAAATATTATATGGGTAATGGGTACTCAACATAAAATATTATTTGCAAATCTAGTCAAGTAGGAACTTTTAAAAAAGCTTATTATTACTCATTATTATTTTGTTATCTATCGTATTCATGGCTAAGAAATAATTCTTAGATTTATAGTCTTATGAATACGTCATCATTGTTTCCAATTGGTTGCGTTGTTGAACAGTCATGACTATGAATACTCCATGTGTCTTTAATGTTGCGATTGTGAAAAGGTTTTCTAATCTTAATGTGTGAAGAGCAAGTATAATTTCTCCACGACCCAAACAGTAAAAAATATTAATTAACATACATACTAGAGCATGTCCCATTGAAACACTCTCATTGCCTCTTGCTACCATTATAATAATAATGATATTATGTAATGTCTGAAATAGCAGGATATTTTCCTATTTCAGGGTCTCGGAGATTTAACAATGTCAAATTATATGCACGCTCAAAATTATTATTGAAGAAATAATTTATATTAATATTAAGTTAATTAGGTTCCCGGGGTATTCTATCGTTTCTTTAGTCATCAAAAGCTAAAAATTAATTGTCTAGGAATTTTATTGGTTTGGTGTTAATTATGGAGAGATGGCTGACTTTATTATTATATACTGTATATGTAGTGTGTCATTTTTGTTGTTTTCTTTCTTGTTAGTTGTGAGGAACTGTTAAAGCAGATAGAACGAGGTTATAAATACAGATAGACTCTACATAATATTATTTGTAATTGAGAATGTGGTTATTAGTAAACATAGTAACACTCTCTGGTCATGGCAGGTCACCCTCATCCTCATTTAGGCTAACTAAGGATAAGGAAAGGGCAAGCCAAACCAAGGGAAGGGAAATATGTATTAGTTGTTGTACTAAAGAAAGAGTTTTGTGCGTTGAAAGTGTCGCTGGAAGGGATGCTAAGGGAGGTAATAGTTGACAGCTGTAGTGTTCATTAGGACAAACGTAATGAGGTGGCAGAGTGGATTGTTTCATGTAGCCTTAAGGTAATTAGCATACAAAGGTAGGGGAGGGGTCCTGGAAAGCCTCAGCAGAACAGAGTTAGAACCAAAGCCAGTCCTGTTGCGATCCCTATCAAGTCTCCTGGTCGCCGTCTTGTCGGTCGCACGACGACGACCAACAGCAACAAAAAATACTCAAATGACCCTAACACATGTCAACCCAAGGACTCACTATAACACTTAAGGCTTTCTCCCAAACTTATATCCCTTACCAACTAATTCTTATCCTTCCTAAACATATAGAGATACATATAGCTACTACTTAGCAATTTATGTCCTTACAACTTACAGATACATACAATGTATTACTATGTAACATAACATCTATTGATATCTTACATAGGTACTTACTTTAAAGAACACAGTTACTTAACTCAAACGCGACTTCGACTTGACTTTGTTTCTCTACTGACTTGACTTGACTGAATGAGCGAGTGGACTTGCTCAGACTGGACTGGACTAAGGACTCCACTGGACAAGACAAGACAGACTTGGGCTTTGTATTGCATTGTATTGGACAAGTAACTACATTCTAAGATATTTGGCTTGATTTCATTTGCTTGGCTTCACTTGACTTGTCTTTCTTCATGTTCAATTGACTATTAGTATCTACTTGCGTGCATGTAAAGTGTAACTTATAATATAATACAATACATATATTATTCTTATGTCTGCAAACTCTATATGTCCTTAACTTAAGTCTCCTCTTCCATACTCGGATTTCAAATCAGTCAGTTGAGTAGCTACAATTAAACTAAACTTTTATGACTCCAAAATCTTGTCCGCTCTTTTTCTTTTTCACGCGTTTTACATCCTCTGTTTATTTTCTTAAGAAAAATCTCGGCTTACATGTAACTTGTCTAACAAATATTATTTTATGCAGTACACTACACTACAATCGTAAAACCTCAATATATAAACTTGGGAATGTAATTGGCTCGATTGAAATTTGAAATTGAAGATCGAACTAGTGAAGGACTAAATATATGAAATATTCAGTTGGACTGGATTGGATTGGACACATGTAGTACTAGCAGTAAAATTAAATTTTTATTGTACTTATCATATAACAAGTTGAGAGCATAATGGATATTCTGTTCAAATCTACTAATATGTTTTAATACTATCGCCGTACATTCATTCGACAACAGAACTCTGGTTCTACACAGATGAGACATGAGACACAATGAAAAAAGGACACCCGAAACGAACTCACAAAAGACGAAGACGACTCTCAGCAAGTCTCGTCACAATAAGAGGTCCCTGTCCAGCAGTCAAATCACAATCGAGTCACTCTGCTCAGCTCACCACACCACGTCAGACAAGAAAAGATAGTAACAGTCCTAATAAGCAATAATAATACTATTCTTTCCTATATTTACTATCTTCATCTTCCTATTCTTATTACTCTGTACGCATTATCTATGTACTTTTGTTGTCTTTGACTTATTTGACCTAAGGAAGAGTATTTTATATTAAAGTGAATAAGAAATTCTTATAAGTACCTGTGTAACTGCATGATATTTTATTTCGTAAGTGTATTGTTGTCAATTCAATATTACAACATAAGGGTCTACATATATTTATTATGTACCTTGATGCATAATCGTATCTGTGTAAGATGTAAGTACCCCCCACGCGAAGCGACGAGACATGGACGCGACTCGGTGGACGCAATACGATTTTTCATAGTCACAATCAAATCAGTTTGTCATTAGTTTATGCGCTGCCTTAGTTAATTTATTCCTGTTTAGATTTGCTGTGGGCTTTTGTCTCAAACAACTATTATAAGGTTCCTTTATCCGTATAATACATGTGTTCATATCTATGTACTTGCATTTGTGCTGGATGCATTCTATTTATCAAGGTATAATAAATACGAATTTATGTATACTCGTAGTACATTTAGTAAAAACATTCTTATTTCGTATAGGAAAGGGAGTCCGATCCCATTCTCACTATTCTGTGATGTGACTCACTCACTCATTCTTGAGCTTCAGGTTTACCATTAGGATTAAGAAGACAAGACAAAACGAGGATAGAGTCACACATTACTATTTATAATTGAAGGAAGAAGACGACGACAGTTAGACGAGACATTTATTTTCAATTCTGTGCACAACACAACAGTTTCTTTCTCCCTTTTGTTCTTCTGCATTATACATAAGCATTAGTTAACTTTAGTCAACAGACATTCTACAAAACAAAACCAATTTTCATGAATGACACCATTATAACCAGGCAGGTAAGGTATGTGATGCGATGTAGGCATCTATATATGTCTGCACATTATAGACATTACATAGTTATCGTCTCTTCAGTTGACATTGTGACATACCATAGCTTATTGCCATTATCCATTACTAAATAGATGTATGTAAGGTAGGTAGTAGGTGTATACTATGTATTTACAATGAAATCACAGTATGAGCTATGTAATGCTATGTAAAAGTACTTATAACAATAGAAACTACGGGTTTACATTTAAAAATTCTTGTTAAGAACAAAATGGATAATAGATACAGGCATTAGTAGTACATATAATGGTGTTGTTCGTATTTACATAATACATGTTGTGTTTAAGGTGTACTTTAATTTTAATGCTCTAGAAGTTATCTGCATTCTCTGTTCTGGGTTGGGTAAATGGCTTTTCCTTGATAATAAACCTTTTGAGGAAGGAACGACTGTTTTGGTATCTTAATATGTGTGTTTCCAGCTAAATAATGAGTCTCAATACACATGTAATGGAAATGAGAATTGGTTTATTAGCATAGAAATTGAATCGAAGTATCTGTATCTTCAGCAGGTTTTACTATCTATCTATACATTTATTTATAAGCACACAACACACTTTACATTTTAAAGGAAATTATTTTGCCATAAAGACAGTAATATGTAGTTAGTAATAGATTCCCGTTTTCAGTTAACTGGAGCATGTAAATAAGTAATCATTTCTGGAGCAGAAGATAAGCTGAGGGTGGCTTGGCTTGAGCTCAGATCATCCTCAGTCCAGTCCAGTAACCAGTACATACATCAGTCTCTTCGTTGTCGAAAATTTTCAAGGGAAATCCTCAGGGATTGAAAAGAGTGAGTGAATGAGTCGAGAAGTTGGGGAAGGCAAATGCAAACGACATTCACTTGTTGACAAACATGTTGCACTCCCTTCTCCCTTCATTAACTGCACATTATCATTAGCCCTTAGTGAACCCATTTATTTGCACTTACGTTCCTCACGTACACTTCCCACTAATCCCTTTTGTTTTCCTCCACAATTCCTACAGATAGAGATATGTTACATTTCCATCGTCATACCATTATTGACATGTGGATATTATGTATTTCGAACAATGGGTATCTATCTATCCACAAGTTAAAGCTGTTCTGCTAGCAAGTAAGCATTATTCCACCAAGTACATGGTGTAAAGTAAAGTAAAGTCAAGATGCATGCCGTTATCAGTATTAGCCAGCTTAAATAACTAACACAGCTTTTCTGACTTTACTCCACATACATTGATTTGACTTTCAATGTTCAAATGTTCAAGTAAAGCCAAGAGACAACTGACTGATTTCTTCTTGATGAGCAGCAAGATTCTTCCCTTATCCACTCCTAATGGTTTCACTGAGATCCCAATGTACATAAAGCTAAAGTTAACTGTCAAAATGAATGCATCTTGACAACTTGTACGGCATACTTGTTTCTACTTATCTTTAACTGGGTTTAAATACAAAACAGCATAATACCTAATAATATAGCCTCTGGTACATGTCTAGGCAAAATATAGTGTACTTATTTCACTATTATATGCAACTACTAATCCCTTAAGGCATTATAATACAGTTATTATTAAGAAGTTGAGTCAAAACTCATCTCCTTTGCTAAGTTGAACCTATATTTATAATGTTAAGTATAAGTATGTGGTAATGTATAACGTTAACAAGCTTTATGTATTAGATGTTGAGTCAATTGGAGTGAAGTTAAGTCTAGAAGGCTTAAAAGGGTGTTGGTGTTGGTATTTGTATATTATAAACTAGAGCGTGTAAGCGGGTAATGCAATGATACTGTATTTCGTGTGGAAATGTTGAGAGTTTAGTTTGACTGTTGTGTTGTGATGTAATAAGAATAGAATTCATGTCTTGTCTCTTTCTCCGCTTTTAATGTAGAACAAGAGTACTAAATAGTGACGTAAGTATACACAACATAAATACTAAGTACCTTAGGTTAGATATGTATTTGTAGGTTGAGTTCATAGCAGAGGATATAAATACAAAAGCTTTAAATGAGTTGATGTTATAAGCGGAGATCAGTGATTTATAAATAAAAAGATGTGAAAGGATTAGGAATGCTATGCGGTGAGCATTTACAATAGAATGGAAGTGAAAGAGACGAGGACGGAGAGAGAAGTGAAGGGATTTATTCACTCTCGTAGAGACAAGACGAGAATTGTGTTTGTCTTGAGAAAATTGAAGATTTAGTAAGAGAGGACAGGAGAGAGAGACAGGGATTTCTGGAAGTGAGGAAGTGTTGGTTGTTGGTGATGGTGCTATTCCTAGGCTGGAGAAAATGTAGACCACACCCATGGAGTCGGACACTCATTAGTCTTCTAGATTGAGACACTGATACTTCAGGGACACTTTAATGGCCAAACCTTGTTTCTCTCCCTATATACTTTTCATCTGTCTCTTTTCCTTGTCCATACACGCTTCCACATCCATTTACTACCCTGACATCCCTAACTAATCACAACCCAATCAAAAAAAATTTCTCCGTTCTGGCTTGACTTGCCTTGGCCAGAAACAAAACAAAACAACACAACCAAAAGAAAACCTCCTTAGCTAGGTTTGTCTTTGTATATTAGTTTATGTAGCCGAAAATTTATAACTATAATAAATCTAATAAACTACTTGTTCTTCTATATGTCAATATATTTTCTATTTGTTAGGATATGGATGACTGCTTTGTTTTAGAATAATGTATTAGTACAACATAACAAATATTTATTTTCTCATACCTATAGATAAATGCATTACATATAGTGATACATAACGCTTATATACAGTTATTTGTAATACATTAGTAATATTAAAATTTTAATACTACTACTATTATTGTGTAAAGTGGCCCAGATTTAGATCTGTTGAGATCACCCGACTGAAAACCGATAGGGTCAGGTTTAAATATTACCTATGTAGATATATATTATGCAAGAGAAACAAGGAAAGGCATCAAATGAGGAAGCTGTACTCATGATCAATATTAATATTAATATACCCTATAATATGGTACCTTTAGAGGATGTTACTATTATGTACTATTTATTAAGCTTCTCTGTAAATTAGTGGCAAATCATGTGTATTTTTAATTGACAAAAATGGAAAGAGCACAGCGTAATTGATAATGTAGCGTTACTACAATTTGTTTATACAAATATAAACTTCTCGGTTCTTTAGTTTCCGCTGAAAAATATTCAACAAACAAATTAAAATGTAATTGAAAGTTTAAGTAGATATAAATCCACTCCTTATTGCTATTTCAAAAACTCAAGTTAAGTTGAGCATTAATTTTGTATTCATTGCAGTTTTACTTATTTATTACATATTTATCAACAAATTCAGAAATTCTACAATTGCCAAATATTATTATTGTACAAGTCCAGTCAGTAAAGCTGATATAAACCTCCGAATGTATTAATGAGTTTACTAAAATACATTTAAAATACACCAGAACCCTAATATTATCTTTCGCATGACCAACACTACAGTTTTCCTTGACTCGATACCTATAATTTACTGAATGCATGTATCCAATAATGTGTGTATGACTCCTCTGCGTATTATTTATATGGGTTAAGGAAAGTAAATTATTAGGTAATTCTGCTTTATGAAATTACTTGCTCATTGAATCCATTTACTGACTATAAGAGGACTCAAAACACAAAACTGAATTCACCCCTTCATGAGCTAACAGGCAATCGACTTAACGAAGTACCTTTGAGTGTCGTGCTACGTCAAACTAACCCAATTATATCAATACTTCAAATAACTCTAATCTGAATCTCGGGAAATACAATACCCTTCCCGGTTGCTACATATGGCTATGTAATAATAAGTAAATAATTGATGTATGAAATACGTAACATTTAACAATGATAATGTTGCATAGGTATTACTTACCAAATCGACAACAACTTAATTGTATATTCGAATGTAACAATAAGTAAGCACCCTGTTGTCTATATCACAACCCGAAACAGTTTTAATCTAATAATAAGATTGTGTAAAAAATATAACACAGAAAATGAAACACGGAAATGAATTTTTTATGAAATTCGACAATTGTAAAATACCTTTCCTTTACTTAGCCAATTTAGAATTACCTTTCCTTGTCTCGTATCTAAAGCACCTAATTAGCTATCGAACTACATATCTTTTGCCTACCTGCGTACTAAAATTGGTGTTTGTTTTGTGTTATTAGAGGATTTTGGATTTGGATTGCCTAAAGTGTTTTCTATTCATGTGTAATTGTATTACACCATGCAATGATGAGGAAAGCATTGAATTTTGGATAGACCAATTTACCTGTGTAGAATAAGATAGATAAGATAGTGAGCCTAAATAGTCGGTCCACTTACAATTAGCTCTAATAATAATAGGATAGGATCCTACTATTGTGGAAAGAGGACTGTAATTTTGGGAGAAACACGCTTGTTGTTAGCCGTTTAACAATCGCCGTTTAAAGTAAATACTTTAATGCAATTTGGAGGCTTATCGAATGTCTGACAAGTTAATAGCTATTTAAATAAGTTATGATTTTGAGAACATGTTGCTTCACGTAACACGTAGTGTACTGTGTTTTCTTAGGTTGCGTTTTGCTTGGTTGGGTTCAATCGTACATAGTTGGTAGGTAGTCTTTGAAGAGGCTAATCGCATATTATCTATATTATACTTATTGCATAGTGCCGTATTGTACTGTAGTTAGGGAAGAACAAAATCCTTCGTGTTTTCTTCAATATAGAATTACTTCGGCCCAAATCCCTGATTACCTGTACAAACATTTTACAGGGTCAGACATTATTTGGTTCCCATCGTCAATAGAATTTATTATGACTGTAAAAATAGTTCGCATCATCAAAGAAACAATCAAATCTGAAAAAATTTGGAGATGAAAGTTTATTTTAAAAGAAATAAGTCAAAAAACTTTGTTGTTTATTTTGTAATGTTTTCTCGGTTAATTTTTGAGTTTTTATTTTCAAATTGGTCTATGAATTCCTAGATGTAAGATGTAATGCTATTTAAATAAACCCATTATTGCCTGAATTCCGACCTAAATACCTAACTAGAATCCCAAATGGCTGTCACACACGAAACGTTATAAAAATTGTCCTATTAAACGACCAAAGCATATTGTCTGACCCTGTAAAATATTCACAGTATTATTTTGGTATAAACACAGTATACGGGTGAGAGGAAAACTAACCTGGGTATGTATCCAGCATAAGCATACCTATCAATCTATATAATAATAAAAGTGTTTTCAGAAAATACACGATAGAAGTCACTAAACACTGCATGTCGCATCTGAAACACAATCATACATATAGAACACGACATAAGGTTCCTATAAAAGACAAGGCCAATTAAAATAGCAATTCAAACTAAATGTCTACTTTACACTACATAATAGTATAAGAAAACATAACTGGCAAACTCAGTCACGGCTTCGTTTCCTTTGCCTTTGATTGCCTTTAGTAAGTGAGATGTAAATTATTGACGAGTATCTCTATTATTGCATATAGTCAAGCTAAAGTTATGTCGAAGTAAATGGTAAATGGTAGAGACAAAACAAGGCAAGGGTTCCTCTCAGCTATGTTTCTTAAGCCAAAGCTATGTAATAATGTAACAGATAATGATTTATGATGCGTGTGAAGAATTGCACTTTGTTAGCTGAATGTTGGCTTGGATTTGGCTCTGACTTTGCTTGGGTGTATTGTAGTACTGCCTGCAGAGCTGAATATCAAAACACGTTACGTTACGTTACAAGACACATAAGATAATACTCGATGCATTCCTTAAGTTTGCTGAAGGTAAGACAGTGGTACTGTGTGTGTATCATATTATTACCAAATTACCACATCATTGATATCAAAAACCATGAAAATATCATAAAAACATTCTGCTATCATGACGGCATGTCAAGAGTGAGCAGACTTTGTGATAAATTCTAGAAACACTATTTATAAAACAATATACAATTTTGCGTTTGTACTTATTAGGAGCTAAACTAGCTAGCTAACTCAAATTAACTTACTGAATGGGCATTTAATTTACATGATACAAGAAAATAACCTTTTGCTAGGTTTCCCAACTTAAACTTTAAATTTTATGCTTCGTTGCTCCATAAACGAACATAATTATCGTTCAGCATAGCAAAACAAGGTAGACAATGAATATACAGATGTACGCTGCTCCATGTACTGTATAAATAGAAGCAAGGAACACAAGTTTCTCAATGATTAGCTTTATGTTCAGTTATTTGGAGACATGTAGTGGATTTGGCTGTTGGTGAGCCAAGTTTATACCTACTTAAGTGAATTCAAAGCCAAAGGCAACTTTAACTAACTCATTGCCATGCCATACATGCCTGTTTGCATTATCAATTAGATACTATAGTACATATACAGAGTAGAGCTAAACTACAATAGAATTCAATGATGTCCTAATTTAGAAATTCAATTAAGATATCATAAAACATAAAATAGCTAACTTTTTTATTTATTCGCCCATTATGCACCTTTATTACTTTCCTTGTGTCCTCTCAAATGAAATATTGTCCTTCCTAACAGCAAGAAAGCCTAAATAGATAGGATGCTCCTTGGTATAGTGTACTACACACTAATATAGAAATGTATTTCTGAGTGAATAAAATTCCTTTGCAGTACACAATAATTTTTTTCTCACAACATTGCGTTCTACAACTGCTACTAATAATACGGCATAATAAGGAGGAATAAAAGGATTGTTCTTAGATGTTAGAAGTGAGTAGGTATCAGTAAGTACGCATTATAGTATAAATTCATAATTTATTAGTGTAGATACTGCTAACAAGTATTTACATTGGAGGAGCACAGGAAAGAAGGATATTTTATGTGCTTAGCTATTTGACTTCCTATTTAAGATAGAGACACAACACACTAAAATAGTTGTGCCTCTGTATTTACTGACATTAATAATGTGTGTACAGATACATAAATAATAGACAATAGATTGTAAATGTCCTTACAAATCCAATAATAAGTACCCATGCATAATTTAAGCAGACTCTGTCTCAACTAACTTATCTTGTTCCAGTATTATTACTTTTACATTGCATACCTGCCTTTAGGTATAACATATTTATCAAATGCTTGTAAACAGTAAATACTAAATCCATGATCCAAATCGCAAACGTCCAGTCCAGTTTATTCCATACGATAACATACTACATAACTACAATAACTAGTACAATATTCTCTATTCATCGGATAATAAATAAAAAAGTGAACTTGACAAATAAGAAAATCCAAAGTATTCCTTCAGAAAAATTCATGTTAATTTTTTACGGTTTTTTCTTTTGACTATCTGCCTATATGTAGTTGTTGTGTAGAACTACCAATAAATATGTATCTGAGATGTACTTGTATGTAGTAGTACATACATAATGGTATGTAGCAAAGATAATCTGTTATGCATGAAGTGGAATGAACTGAACTTGATCCTCTAGTTATGAGTTTATGAGCATGAGTAAGAACATGCATATTAACTAGTTCGCCGTAATTTTTTCGAACAAACAAATAATACAGATAAGTAAATAGATACATGCAGAGTACATCTGTAGATCTATGTTCAACCTGCAAAAATACCCTGAAGAGATATAATTTAAAGACTAGCCGGTACGTTCATATTCCTTGTATACGATAAATTATAGGAATGAAGACCCCAGTGGTCCTCTTTGATGAGGATTATGCCAACTCCATGTCCTTAGATCAGATCAAATTCATAATTCTTTCCAGATCATTCTGAGACAAAAACAATTCTGATCCTACACAATCTCAGCAATAAAATAATACAATCAGAACAAAAATCATTTCGTTTTTCTTAATGTAAATTCACAATACTACATATTTACATAATATTCCTGGGGTATCTACTATCCACTATCTACTATTATCTACTATACACATCTGATATTGTGATTGTGAATAGTTTATAGATAGGAAAATATTAGCAAAAACTATTTATCTACATCCTACACAGTAATAGTAATATGTTAATAAGCAATTCTGCAAATCCTGGCACTCACGAATAATAAACGGTGACAAACACATGTTACAGAATTTGTTATCTTGTTTTCTGCTCTCAGAGTATAATTCAATTCAGTACTATTACTAACTATGGAATGGGATAACTATGTAAACTTTTTTTCGGATTCGCTTTGATTTTTTATTTAACTTATAGCTTACATTAGTTACGTTTTCTTATAGCGCTTACATACCAAACAGCATTTGTCACTTTTAAACATTTAGAATACAGAGATGTGTTAATGTTTAGCTACCTACCACTTACTTACCTTTATAGATGCATAAATCGACTCTACAGAAAGATAAACAGATTCAATTCAACTACATGCATAGGTAATTACCTTTTCCGAGCTTAGCAAAGACTGTACTATAACTTTTATCTTTGTAAATTTTGCATACACTTAGATATTTACTATTTATTTAATTTGCATATGTACACAACTCATTTAGTTCGTTAATTTCAAATGACAGTCGTTTGAATCTCGTTGTCTTTGCTTTTACCGACAGAATTACAGATAGTGAATTAAGATGAACCCAATCGTAACTCCAACTCGAAGACCAACCTAAATGTAACATAACCTATCCTACACAAAAGCCAAGCCACTTGTCACAAGTGCTAATGCTCTATTTGGACGTGTGATCACTAGAGACTAAAAGTGACAGGGAAGGACAACCGATTTTTTATTTATGCTACCAACTGTAACACTAGAAATACAAAAGCCAAGCGTTTTAGCAATGAGAAAGGAGGAAAGGCAGAGTGAAGTGTCCAACGGTTGCCAACTGTAAGCAGATACGTTGAATGACATTAAATCAATTGATTTTTCTGCACCATTACAAACAATTGGCGATTCCTAATACCTATAATAGAATTATACTGTTGTAATAGTTACATAATGCTTGTATATAGTATTGAATGGAGAAAAACATTTTGAAACCTGATTTCCATGCTATTACACCCCGTCAGAGATAACAATACATACAGACTACTAGAAAACAGAATAAATAAGTACTCTGCTATCTCTGCTAACACTAATAAATATACAGGAGGAAACTTTTACGGTTTGTTATAGTGTCAAGAAGACTTTATAAAGTTAGGTGCAGTTTTGTTATGTGTTGTGTAGAAGAGCAAATGTAAATGAAAGCTTTTACTGTTCATAACCCTCGGCTTTTTGTGAATTAGAGATAAATTTCAGTATAAAAGGTTTGGGCCATGAGGCCAAGTCTTCTGGGGTTACACAATTAGGGGAAAGTCTCTAAAGTCATCCAAGCAAGCCCAGACCAGGCAGGGCGAGCCTATTACAAACTTGAGTCTCAGTGAGTGAGCTTAGGTATATCTTTGTCAAGCCAAGTCAAGTAAGTACAGATATCTAGTATTTACAATTGTCAGCATTGTGATCGTATGGATGTATTCTGCTCTTGTTGTATGTATTATTCTATTGTGATGTAAACTACTTTATGGTAGATGGATTGTATTTTGTATTTGTATTGTGTTCTGAGTGAGATATATGTAGTTATAGTATTTAGTAGTTTAGGTTGTTATTTACTGTTTGTTATTCGGTTGAAGAGTCGTGGAGTGAGTAGATTCGCTCGGATTATTGATTAAGAGGGAGGAATAATGAAAAGATAATGAAGGCTGCTCTTTCTCAGTTCGGCACGTCATTTCATTGTTCTTTGGGATGAGGACGGGACGTCAACCGAAAGTCTCCTGACTTGACTTGACTTTACTTTCCACTTGCATTGTATAACCAACTGCAAAATGCAGTCCTCTTGTTATTGCATTGCACTAGTATCTGTATATACAAGTCTCCTCTTTATACTGTATCTACTTATAGCATTTCCCTCCGCAACTCCACCACTCCAGTCAATAGTCAAGTCCACCTCAATTTTTAGCATTGTTATTTAGGTAGGAGGTCCGTATAAGCCTACTATGTTATTATATTGTACAATACAATACAGTGAGGAGTTATAATGTTTTGTTGTGCAATCCTCTTTCACTCTCACTCAGCCGACTTGGTAGCTTATGGCTCTTCTGTCTTCTCATCCCCGGGGATTATTTGCAGAGTGGCCTCATCCATAGCATGTCTCCTACTCTTTACTATAAAATAATATCTCTCTTCTCATTCTCAATGTTATGCTGAGCTGACGTGACGGACGAGTGTAGTTGGTGGTATAAATACGTAGGTAGTAAATATATCATATAACACAAATAGTGTTCTAATGTAATGCAAAGGCAAGAACTAACAGTAAGGAAGCCAAACCAAACCAAACCACTCATCTCATTCTCATCTCTTCTTCAACTTGCTCTCGTAATGTTGACTTCCCCTCCCGTGATGAACTAACCGATCCTCTGGTTCCCCCCGCAGGGGGCACTTCGTGACTCTATTCTTTTGTCTCCTCCATTAGATTTCGGCCACCAAGACACTGTCATCCCCATTCATCCTATAAATCATTATCCACACGTCCCTCTTCTCCTGTCGTGTACTCTATTCTCTGTCTACGATATATCCAGCCACTTTGCTTACTCTATATACATACTCTCTATTACGAAAGTTATTCTCTTCCTATTTACTATTTATACTACTAATACAGAAATACGAATTCGTACTTTTCTTGTTAAGCATCCTCTCTCTGTGGATTCTCTGTCTCTGTTGTGCTTTCCTACGGATGTTTCCTACTACTATGGAAGTATTATTTGTGTACAGATAATATAACACACGCATAAAGATTCAATTTGCATTTACCATCACCCAACAAAATAAACCATAACCAACCAAAGAACTTCCCTTACATATTGCAGCACTGACATGTATGTACGTACATGAGTACGAATAAACGCTTTATGGTATTACACACACCACAAAGACTTTAGAAGCTATGCTATGCGTATTTATGTGCTAAAATTACTTTTTCATACAGATTACAGAATCTATTTACATGTACGATGTTTTATTTTAAAGAATATATGTATGTATTATTTAGTGGTGAAGATTGAACCATAAATCTGTATCCAACATCTCGTTCTTTTCAATTGGCTTTGCGGTAGTATGGCCTTGATGTTTGAGACAATGGTTGGCTTGACTATCTGAAAGACATAAATAAATGCACAAAGAAATATATATCATGAGACTGAAAACGAAAATGATATTACACGCATTTTACATGAAACGCTTACTTGTATAAGGTTTTGGAACTGTTTGTGTTTTTAATATTGTCTTTGTTTATGCACTTGCATATTTGTTGGTATTAACTTACAAGGAAATCGTTATTGAATTAGGGAATGCTTATGTATCCAGAACATATGCACTTATTTATAAATTGTTTTAATATTATAAGCGTGAAAAATTGAGGGTGCAGGATAGAGAATTCAGAAAGAAGGTGGAATGGGATGTGAACAGGCAGTATGCGTGTCGTGTGGTGTAAGCACTAAAATGCAGGCTTTTCTTTTAG
The DNA here is from genome assembly GCA_034694165.1 of Tomocerus mixtus. NCBI lineage: Eukaryota > Metazoa > Arthropoda > Collembola > Entomobryomorpha > Tomoceridae > Tomocerus > Tomocerus mixtus. The sequence goes on along the minus strand of JAQFYC010001686.1, from coordinate 14,883 downwards.
TTTGATAGAGTTGAACTGATTCGAATAAAATGAAATTTTCCCTTTGGCTATAGCATATGATATTGATTTGATTGTAAAGTGCAAATTTACATTAGCCACTTTACACTTTCAATATTGAATGTTTTGAACTGTAATAAAGAGCCAGTATGGTTAAGCTGTCAATTTTAAATATGAAACTAAGGAAGTGAGAATGTGTTGCACAAGGAAAGCAAGTAAAGCTTACTTAATATAATACCTCTAGCTAAACGCGTATTATATATGTGCAATAATGGAATAGGGTGTCTATTCGTTATTCGTGTTTGGCTGTCTGTCTTTCTCTTTCCCCCTTTCTTTCTTTACATTGGATTTCATTGACTCCTGTGCCGAATGTGCGTTGATTTGCTTTGTGCCTTACATACACTGCACTGAATCCATACATAATCAATCTGTCCTACTCATATGGATCCATTAAACACATTTGGCGAAATTTCATTTTGATTTTAAAACGAGGCTGTTATGTTATAATATGACAATAAACTTTATTCCTTCTTCTCTCTCAAACACTTAGGTATGTATGTGGATAATATATATTTAAACTTAATGGGCTATTCACTATTTTAGTTGCTCAAGTTGAGTTGAAGCAAAGTGGAGTGAGGAGTTGAGTTTGAATTTGAATTAGAGTTAGAGTGGAAGGCTTTTTAATATCGTGACAGTAGTTCCTACTTGGATTATTTAAATAAGTCAACTTGTAGTGCCTGGCTTGCATAAAGTGAATTCAAGAGAAATGAAGGGGTATTTTACATAAGAGACATGACAAGTAGTCTCCCTGCTTACTTACAAACTTACACTTACAATACAATCCTCGAATTTATAAACTTATTTTAAACATATTGTTGTCCCGTTCGTTCCCTGTACTATATTATGTAAAGTAGAAATACAAAACTGTATTATGTAGCGCAGTCAGGGTTGTAGTCGTAGTGTAAAATGTAAGGGAGTACCTACTACCTACTACCTACATAATATATTACTATTCTACTAAACCATGGATGTAAAATGTAAAACTTCAACTAACTGCAATGAACACAAGAACAGAACAGGACTGAAATATAGTAGTGAGAGTGAGACAGAGAGAGCATATGGCCCAGCCAACATAACAACGAGACGAAATGTGACTTTTTAATAAGAGCAACCCAAACTTTTAATTCAATACATATATCGCTGCTTTCCCTTTGTCAGTGTCCTTCTTTGTGTATTATTAATGTTGACACCCTCCTCTCACTCCACACTTTAATATTTTAGCCACATCCAGCTACTTTTACATTATTTAACATTGTGAACTTGTAGTTTACGTCTCAAAGGCTTTTACAATAGTCCTTATACAAGAGTTGAACTATATGACCACAAAACAATATGAAATTCTACTTACGTCTTAACAAACATTTTATTAAACTGAAAGGGCAAAGCGGAAAGACCAAACAGATTACATAATGTGTGTTTACTGAACAGATTATAAGATATTGATGCCCATTTGATAAGTAAGTAGCTAAAGCAGTACAGAGGATAGGGGAACTTATAGTAAAATTATTAAACAAAATTAGATCAATATGAGATTGGGACTTAGGACTGCTAAAAACAATTTGGATTTAAGATGCATGTAATATAAATTCCCAATTCGCAATGTTTTGCCTTCAACTGCTGTTAGGTAATACATATAAATTAGAAATCCTTCCTTCCATTTCAACAAAAGTAGCTCGTCCTATATGTACATACTATATACATCGTGTATATTTCTGCTTCGAAGGTACATTACAAGTTGTACTGTAGCTTGTCTTGTCGAGTACTTTTACCTTCTGTTAAATATTACATTACGGTTGCGGTGTGGAGTTCAATACAAAGAATTGTTTGTGAAACATTTACACTGAGTCTTACCAAAATGTCCTACATGTCAAACTTTGCACCTAAATGGAACAAGAAACGCAGTAAGTACAGAAAGTGTGGATATCCTTAAGAACATATACTGCTGTCAAAGAGTTACAGTAACAATTTATAAGGACGGCTTTGTCGATCTCCCGTCTTTGTACCCCCGATTCTTTTTGCCCAGGGAATCTTTTAGCATTGACTCTTTTGACTCCGACTCTTTTAACCCTCAATCTTATTATCCCGACCTCTTATCCCCCGACCTTTTACACAGAAATTTTAGAACTGAGCGTAATCACAATCACGAACAACAATTTAATTTAGACTTGGGACAAAACAAACACTGCAAAAATAAGCTTACGACAAACTTAAGTTTTATTTTTTAGCAGCGCGGGCGCATCTTCTGTCAAGTTTATTTTTTGCGTTTGTCTTCTTTCAATTAATATTTTTGTATAAGAGGTCGGGGCTAAAAGAGTCGGAGTTTAAATAGGAAGGGGAAAGATTCCCGGGCGAAAATAGTGTGGGCAAAAGATGACAACTTGGATAATAAATATGGCAATATTTATTTGTAAATTTCTGCCTTTTCTCTTTCGATTTCTACATCAAGTTTATGGTAGAAATATATTTTATTCATATTTATGAAAGCCAAAATAAAATACTTGTGTGCCTCTTTTAAATTTTGGTTAATTCATAAATAAAATCGTACTGCTTGCAGGTAATGTTCTGTCTCTGTCTGAGTACTATAAGATGCAAAATATTTATATTAGACAATAATATCCCATCAAAAATTCTTTCTAATATAGTAATTGATTCAATTAATAATTATTACTTTAATTGTATTCAGCCTTCGTTAGTTGCATTTTATATTTTGAAAGTATACTTATGTAGCATTTTGTGTGTATTATATTTCAAACCCATTGTAGCACATATTCATTAAAAACTCGTTGACGATAAAAATGCGGAATACTAAGGAATCTTGAGAGACTGGAAGTCAGTATTTTACAAATACTAATAGAATAGGAAACTGTAATAGTGTCATAATATTATACTGTATAAGGTCGTAAGTTCTCGTTTAGTAAGTGGTATTTGTATAAAATAAAATCAAGACTCAAGAAAAGGTTATGTGACTACATAAAACATTTATGTGAATACTAATTGTTAAGGGTAACATAACATAGCCAGATAGGTTTGGTTCTATGTACATAGAAAGCGTTCGATTAAGTAGAAACAGGAGCCTATCAATTGAACAAGTTGTCTACATTTTGTTCCTAGCTGTTTCTTTTTCTTCTCGCTCCGAAAGGATTTTTTGTAAACTTTTTCCGGATTTAAGAAGTTTATGTCTTTGGGATTTCTTTTACATTAGAGTGCAGCGAATGTAGTTAGGTAGTATATTTATATACACAGGTACAACTAATATATAAGTTTATAGTATTAGTAAAATACCTACAAGCAACGTGGTTTGGTTCATAGTAGCGAATGTATGTAGTTACTTTACTTGTTCCTAGAAAAACATATACATACATAAATCACATAGATACATAGCTACATGGCTCCTAGCTACTTTCAAGCGCACTTAGGACGATAGTACAGGAATACTACAACTACAAGGTAGTTCTTAAAGATTTTACAACATTGCTACTACTTGAAAATGATAGGTTAGCTATAGATCTACAGAATACACAGAAATACATGGAACTTGACTTGACTCTCGGTTTTCTCTCTGGCTATGCTACATACTCACATAGTTGGCTCTTTACTACGGAACATTGCAGTTGAATGCAAGATAAGTACAGAAAAGTAAAGAAAAAACTCTCGAGCGACGGGAATGGAAAGGTAAAGTTGCGAATAGCTCCTACACGCTAGAGTGTACAACATTAACGATAAGAAAGAGCCATGTAATATCTAAAAGAAAGATTTATAGGCGAACTGTGTATCGTATATATCTCGGAAAACGTTGCAAAAAGATGGTCCACTTGAATTTGTGAATGCGATGCGATAGGGAACTTATAGGAAAAGAGTCCGATAGGAAGCCAAGATAGCAATGGCAAGGAAAAAGCTACCCAAAAGCAAAACCAACTATATTCTGCTAACATGCAATCCAATATAACATTCTGCGGAAGAAGAAAAAGAAGAATTCGGTTCTGTTCCTTTATATCTTTGTAGTTTGACGTTAGGTACCTTAAGTATTGTATTATGTAATGCTTCGGATGTTATGTGAACTGAACAAAGTATATAAATATAGGTGGTATGGGAATGGGAATCTTTTAGAGCAAACTGCTTACTTATAAGCTACATTATACAATATGTACACAGTTATATATTTATATTGTGAGCAGATAAGTACATGGAAGTTGAAAGCCCGACTCACATCCCATCCAACAGAGATCTACATAAGAGGAAATAGATTTGTGTATGTTTCTCCAAGTTTTTCCCTGGAAGGCTAGTTTAGTTGTATGTATCTGGATTGTATCCTTACATTGCATTGCAATTTACATTGCCTTGTACGCTGAACGCATTCAAGCTACTAAGTAAGTACCTACATTTCGTCGGCGCTCTTTCCTCCTGTGCTGTCTTTTCCTTGTCCTTAAGGAACAAAATACAAAATACAGACAGCTTCATTCTCTATTCTGTGGAAATGTTAGCTCTGAGTAGTATGTATGTACATATATCTTTAGGTATCTCTATCTGTAAATGGTAAAAGAGGAATAGGATTCCATTTTGTATCCCGGAATGGTAACACGTGAACCCGCTATTTTTTCCCCTCATTCCCTCGGGAGAAAACTGTCAACTTGACTATTTGAATATCACGGAATTCCCCTCAGGAGCTCCCTTTTAATTATCCTTACATATAAATGTTTTCAATTTACCCTCTATAACTTCTTTCAGGCAGAGAGAGACGACTGAGTGATTCATAGTGTGTTATTTCCCTGAATAAAATAATACTAAAGCCCATTATGGGATGCCAGGCCAGACCAGGCTAAAGCTACATAAACATAAGTACATAAAATAGCTACCGTGTTCAGTTTGTTTCTCTCTTTTGCTATTTATTAATGTATAAATGTTAGCGCTAACTTCTTACGTAGAGATGCATACTTAAAGCTTCGTAGATACTTAATATTAATTTTATCTAAAACAAGAAAACTAGAAGGAGCGTAGCGAAGTAGTAGTATCTTTAATAGATAGTAAAGTACAAACATACTAAAGCTAGATTGACATGACATGACAAGACAGTTGCGGATTATATTTTATGCAACTACTCCATTGTAGTATTTCTTCTAGTCAAACATTATAAAAAATTACTTACATAGGTACCTACTTACCATGACGTGGGTGTGTGTACTGTAGACTGTAGGACAGAAAATAGTTTCCTACGCAAATAATTAACTAAAAGCACATTCCCAAGTAGGTATTGTTCTATAATTTACATACATTTTAATGCATTCGAAATCTCTTCTTTATATAGTTATTCAAAAATCTAGTAATTAATCCGCCGTAATTCCCTTAACAATGCATTAGCACTGTGCTAATGGGTATTAAAAGTAATATTCATATTCACACCCTTATAATCCATAATATAATAGGGGAATGTAGTGTACTGCAAGAAATATAAACCATAAGGTTTAATGAACGCAGAACTACTGGAACTAAAAATCCGTTCTGTCAACGCAACACTATTATCATCACTTCTTGCATGAACTCAATTGATAAGAATGGCACTGTAATGTATGTATATGCATGTAGTTTAGCAAGTATAAGTAATAAATCAAGGCGAAGCATAGTAAAAGCAAAGCGAAGCAAAACGTAACAAAGCGATTGAGGCATGTGATGTATGAATATACAGTTTGTATGTACATTCTGAAATCTATATTAGTAAATCAAAATGAAATCTAAGGAAAATCAAAGTCACTATCTACATGGTTTGCGATATGTTTAGTACATGTGTAGATACATGGCCAGGAGTTTTATATCTGTATCTTTTGCGATAAAATACGTCAGAAAAGTAATATCAATAGCAATAACAATAGTAATTAATAAAGTAACATATTTATTTTATCTACGTTGCGATAGAGTCGAGCCAATCCAAACCAAACCATTTCAATTGAATTACTAGATTCGTATTCATGCAAAAGCAATGAATTAAATTCAAGACAAAGTTTGTAAGTAAAGTAAGAGTATACATATACATACATATACATATATGTACATATACGTACCTAACTCAATTTCCAATCTATTGCGCAGAGCATAAAGGATAGGAGCATAAAACAAGAGCATTAGTGAACTAGTAATCGTAACTATGCACTAGCAGCCAGATATCTCTAATCTACAAGAACTCAAGTCATAAATAATAGATTTACGTTATTTATAATCTCATCGTAATGAATGATGTAAAGATATATTTTTTACTGTAATGAATACACATTTTTATCGATATTTTTTCAAAGGAGAATACTAATAAATGAATAGATAAAATTCTCTTGCCGGTCCGTCCAAGGCAAAAAATCAGTTAATTCCAAACGAATAAATATGTGCAAACAATTCAATACAAGTTGTTATGTTACGTTATATATATGATGTGCTACACATTTGTACTTAAACCATCACATAGCATACCTACTACCTACCTAAGCATATGTATACCTTGGTTAGTAAAATAATAATAGAAATACATATTTTAACTTGATTTGATTGCTAGTGCTATTTTTGGTGAAACAGTTGCGCTATTTCTCACAGTTCATAAAATTCTACGTTGAATGATTCTTAGTAGTTTACTAGTTAAGCTAAACTAGTAGCTTACCTTGCACAATACAATTTAATGTAGACGCTGCTATGCTGGTTTAGTCTGAGCAGACCAAACCAAAGCAAACCAGACTACAATACGATAATTAATCCCATTTTTTATTTACACGCTCTAATTAGATAAAATCGCAAATATGCTATTAGTTCCAGTAGTGCGGAGCAAGGTGCTGGTTAAATATCTAGAATCGCACTACATATCAACATATCTCACTTAAAGCTTAAGAAGCTAATGAAATAACCTTATAGAGATACATTCTTAAATAGTTACGTCCAAGCTATATATAGAATATATTTAATAGTGCAGTAGCTACTTACCATACTCACTAATAAAAATCAAGCCATGCACAAAGTAAGAAGAATCAAGATTCTACCAGAATACAATAGTTAGATTATCATACCTATGTATATACTTTGTACGTAAGTTCTTCGCACATATTGTAATTAAAACACGTACATACTTAATATTATTAGCATTGTAATGTAAATGCAACTATACAAGAGCTTGCATGCGATTGCTTTGATAGTTAACTTCACTTGGTGTTAATAATATCTTGTTAGATTGCTTTGCTAGCGTTTCTTTTGCTGTGTAAACTTTCCTTCTGTATTTTTTTAACACATGCGTAACTTTCAAGATGAACTGTGCACAATATTTTCACAGTGCACAACAATGTTCAATGTAACTAACTACACTCATTTCAATTAACAATGCAATCAAATTAAATTCAATGCATGCATTGCATTGCGCATTGCTAGTTAACTAATAGTAATATAAACTTATATTATTGGCAACAATTGTTATATAGAAGTATATCCCTATAGGTACAGTATAAAAAGGTATCTTGTTTCATATCACATTATTCCTTTAAATATACCGTAATTGTTTGTATGCCTATTTAAGTAGGTACATAAATTATGGTTCTTCTTCAACTTTGTACATAAATACATGTAGTGTTAAAAAAATAATCCTTTGTTTCATGCTGAGTGCAAATGACTCTACAAACAAGGAACTGATTGCTTCCATACTAAATAGACATATACAGATAGTAGTTATAGTGAGTGAGCTTAGCTGTGTATTGTATTAGATTTTATCTTTATCGTCTTGCATGGATTTAGCATTTGCAATTTACAATTTGCTTTGTATTATGTGGTATTGTGTTCACTATTCACATAACTGGGATTTCTATAGGGAAAATATCATGAAAATAAATACATCGATATAAAGCTTAAGTTTTTAAAGCGATACGGTGCACATAAGTGCTATCTGTGTTTGCTAAGACGGAAAAGAATGATATCTACAATTTGAAGGACAAAACAAGGGAACACGGGCTTTACACTATTTAATACTAGTCAGTCAGTAAATGGATAAAAGAGAAGAATACATAGACATAGAAACAGATATAACGCTTATAAACGTACATCTTACATTACATTAGGTTATGCTCGACAATACAATAGAATACATATAAGCATAAAATATACACGCGTGTATGTATGTTAAGCATGACTTAACTTGAGAGATGTGGGAAAGGAAATAAAGACAAGTAGCTAGTGTAAATCTATCTAGCTATGTATAATGGAATGATATGTCTCTTTCTATGTAATGTAGGTATGTGAATTTCTATCTACAAAAGAAGAGATCGCGATCTATCTGTAGGAATATTGTACAAAGTGCATTCTATGTATTCAATAGCCTAACAATCCCATTGTCTATAGTTTGAAGTTGAAGTTGAGCCGAAATCCAATAATAATAGAAATAGAAAGGAACCATTGCACTTTGCTTTTGGTTTTCTTTGACGTGATCATATAGGTTTACATATGTGTGGATGTGCATAGTGCTAGTATCATCCGTTTTTCTTCTTCTTCTCTCCTATAACTATGAGTACTTATACATAAGCATAGAAGAAGTGCAATGCAATTGCTCCGAATCCTAACGGGAGGGGAAGTCGAAGAAGGCAAAACTAAATTGACTCTTTCCTTCCATTGAATTGAATAAAATTCCACTTTTCCACATAGTTTTCTCCCATTTTATTCGCATGTTGGGAATTCTTGAACCTCCCAACTAGCAATCCTCCAAATCTCTCAATCGCATACCAATCTCACAATCTTTTAGCAAGGAAAAATGTCGAAAGTTCTACTGCCACTCCAAATAATATTTATAACCCCAACTTTTTGTTCTCGCCATCAATCAACATCAACATTACTCTCTCCACTAAACCAAATCCGAACTGTTCTTTCTTACTTTTCCCCTGCTTTTGCTCAATATCTCCAAAAATTGCATTGCATTGTGTTTTTTATACATTTTTTATTGTCTTTTCTCTAGTGCTTTTAACTACTACCTCCTGGTGTTTTATGATACACAGACAGGATATTATTATACCAGGAGTACAATAACTATTAAATAATCTAACTAATTATTGAATTTATTTCATGTTACCGCATACTATACCTAACTACTTAGGCACTCTATGGAATGAAATTACAAAACACACATCATTCGCACATTGAATTTTAAATCTTTATTTGCAATCATTTTTATATCGCATTAACATCAAATGAAATTGAGATTGACTCACTCAAAGGCAAAAGGTAAAGGCACACTTTGCTACGCAGTAAGTAAAGTAACTAATATCTCGAAACTACTTTAAGTAGGCACTGAACCAGGTATTACGTATTTATCACGCTGTGTTATGGAATGAATGACTTCGGTATAGGATTTTATTTATATCAGTGCTACGTGCCTTGCCTTGCCTTTCCTGGCTTGGCCTAAGTGTTCATTTTATGCTGTCATCGTCTGGTGCTTGCCTTTTAGCTTTTGCTCATCAAGCCCAACCTTGTCTGATTTATGGTTAAAATCATAACTTAATTGAGTTCTCTTCACATTAATTCTGTTGGTTCAATTAACTCCTGCCGCTTATCAAATTTACGCCTTTTATTGCTACCCTTTATGCCAAAAAACTGGTAGAGAGAGCAGAGGCAGTTAGTTTAGTAAAACTTCTAGCTGGTTTGCTTTATCACTAGTTTCTACTTACAACTTACGTTAGGGACAAGCCAGGCCAGGCCAGACCAGACCAGGACAGACAGAGACGGCTCGGGTGGAGCGGACGTACGGATGGAATAAGCAACTAAAGTAACTAACTATGCAGTCTCACGTCTCGTCGCTCCGTTTAAATCTCAAAACAGTGAGCCTGACTCTGACCTTGCCTAGCATGGTCCTGCTTCTCGTTTACTTTACTCTTCTCCGACTTGTCTGCATATGGAATGCAATGAATGAAATAAGACTGGAGTCGAGTCAAGTGCTGAGTTGTTAAATTGAGTTGAGTAGTCGCTGACTCCTGATTAACACTTCGTTTCCTCGCTATTCCTATCTATAGAACAAGTACAAGTACCGCTTGCTGTTCTATAACTAGATGAAAGGTATTCTTTTACATATATACATGCCATTCTCATATAAGGAACATATTACACTTTAGTCACCTATATGTAGTAAGTCTTAAATATAAATGCGTACCCCCTTCAAAAATATATGCAGCAATAAAGCAACAGAACAAAACAAGAAAAAATTATTCCATTTCATTTTAAAACTGCCTGCATGTAGTTTCTATGCAGTAGCAGTCAAGCTGCCTTTTTGTAAGTATTTCCTATGCAAAAACTAACTAAAACCGAAAGTAGTAAAATTTTAAATTCTTTCCATATAGCTGTGCAGAATGTGTCTTCATCTACGTTTGTACAATACACTGTCCTTTTTAATGATAATGAAATATAACTACTAAAATCGTGAAACTGCATTAGTTAACAATGTCTCTTTCCCTTTAGAGATGAGGACGGTGAAAAGTAGCGGCCGGAAGATGAGACAAGCGCCAGGCTAACTGTAAACGGAGCAGGGCTGGGCCATCCAAACCAAGCCAGTCTCAGATTTTGTCGTAAATTGACAAAGTAATAAAGTGAGATGAATCTCTAGTGATCTATTAGCCTCGAGAAAAGACTATAAGCATTTAATTTCCCAAAGGTTTTTCCTTTTCTAGTGTTCCTTTAGCTGGTTCTGGTTCTGCTCTAGCTCTGGTTTGATTTGGCATGGGATGGGATGGCAGTGACTTTAATGCACATACATATGTAGTAGTAAAGGGACGCATGTATATATGTGTGTGTAGAGATGTAGATATTTATACTAGTGATCGTATATCTTAATATAAAATAAAGGATAACAGTTGTGGCACACACTTTAGCTATGTTTCCCCGATATGTTACTCACACTTAGGTCTATGTGTAAGTGTACTGTATGTAGTAATAGTACAAAGGTATGTCTACATTCAATTCAGCTGTACAAGCACTCGACTCGACAGTTTTCAATCTCATTTCATTGTATTTCAGCATTGTACGTGTGTCTCTATGTATGTAAGCACTAAAACTAATCTCCATTTCGTCATCTCTAGACGAACGACGAGTCATAAAATTCTCTAAGGTTTAATGCTGAATTTATGTCCTAGAAAGATAACTTTATTTCCATGCATTCATTCAATTCACTTTACTTATACTTCATACAAACTACACTCTCGCTTCCTTCGACTTCACTTGGCTTGGCTTGGCTGGCACCATCTACATATGTAAATACACAGTATATACCTACCTACTTATTATTTAGTATGAATATATGCGCATATATATTAAACTTCATATCGTAACTATCTCTCTCAGCGTAGCTGTAGTCGTAGCTACGACAAAATCTTGAATTGGACTGGATCAGAATAGTAAATCTACGTATGTATGTAACTACACGGATAATAAATAGGATCAGGTACACCAAGAGTGTCGGAGCTTTGCATTGCTTTGCATGTAAAACTTTGGCTCTAACTTGAGTTACATCTTATTTAAATGTTTAACTTATTACTTATACTACGGAGCAGAACACCTTGCCTTGCCTTGCCTTTCGTACATTATATTACAGGGCACGATACGAATTGGATCCAATCAAAATAACTTTGTATAAAACTATCAGACACATAAGATTTAGTTTACAACAACATTTTGTTTTACTACATTTTATACATCAAGGGAACAAAGTACCTTTATTTTATTTTATTTCATTCCATGATTATCTACATACTGGATACATGTACATACACACAGGCTCACAGCTAGAAGACATACGTACATAGATTCACATGATACCAAACCAACATTCATACTTACGCGAGCTTACATGTAGGTAATTTATATCTGCATGATATCTAAGATTCCTTATTCGTATAAATAAGCAACTCCTATCAACTGCTATCAACATATCTTTATATCAATTCATGGAAAAATCAAAAATCTCCAGTAAAATAGTTACATACATGAGAAAGAGACAAGCTAAGATAAAAATTGACAAGATTCCCTGAAGAGAGAAGATGAGACATGCGAAAGACTATCATTTCAGCTGAAGTCAAGTCAGTTCAATTTAGCTATACGTTCCGATACCTAAGTAAGTAAGAAAGAAGGAAACCAAAACCACATCAGCACCGTGCCGAGCTGTCTGCTCTGTATGTACTCATGTTAGACTTGTTTCCTTTGCTCTTCAGATAATAAACTCACGTTGTGTTCTATTTTGTTTCTTTCACATCACATCACTTCCAATCCTTAACTATAAGATTGTAGTGTGGTATAGTAAAATAATCTCTATAATAATATGTACCCGTAGTCGGAAATAAAAATATTAGATACATACAGTAGATAGGAGATAAATATACAATTGTAATAATATAGATATGTAAATCTGACAAGACAAGAGTCTATAGATTAGAGAACAAGAAAAGATTCAAGTTTTCCCTTGCAGTTAGTTAGTAATTTATATTGTAAAGTGTTACTACCTAAGTATGTACATACATACACCAAACCAAACCAGACCACGTAACTAGATAAGCATGGAACAGAATAGACAACACTCTCTCATTATTATACGTAACCAACATAACATGCATAAAGAAAATAGATAGAGAAACAGTGAGTAGCGTAACACAGACATGAAGGGGTAAGGTAATGATTTAGCAATGCTATCTGCATGTATGTGAATGTGAATGTAAATGGTTAAGAGAATATGAGTGCAAAGGTTGTTAGTTAGTCTGGGATAGTTCTCAATGTCAATTTTAATTGTAATTACTTGTCTGGACACATGCATACATCTAGTGTTGATGTCTGTAAGTTGTGTTTTATTATCATTATGTTTTTCTGCAACTTTAGCTTTAGTTTTATGAGACTAGTAGAATTCTAGTCATCAAGTGAGGCAAGCTTCTTAACCTAGGTGGCTACCTTTACCTTCCCTGCGCAAAACTTCACTTTATTTAACTAACATTAGAAAAAAGCTAGTTGCTGGTTAGTTTACTATGTACTAGGTACTAGTTTATATTATACTATACTTGTATGTAGGTATGTATCTGCTATCTTTCCATGTAGACGTAATTGCATACTTTATGTGAACGAATGTAATATAATGTAACTATCTATCTATTCTAACTCTACCTGTGTATTTACACTTTAGTATATAGTTTCTTATATTGCTTCTTGTGTTTTACTACAACTTTAACATACTAAACATACACACAGGTGAGATTAGGAATAGTATAGTACAGGTATCTCTTTCTTATAAGAACACATGTACAACCAGACCACTCTATTTATTTACTACTACACTATTGTTTTATTGTATGCTATTACATTACATTATTCTTTCAATGTTGAACAGAACGCAATGCGTTTACTACTGTGTATAATAATACTACCACACACACTCACTTATATTACATTTACATTACTCACTCACCTTTCTTGCTAAATAAACTTATTGGTGGTTGTTTTGTGGCTGTACTTTGGTTGCCTATGTATTTCATTATTTTTACTTTGCTTCTTCGCATTTACAACTTCGTTTTTTGTGGATGGGGGTGAGGCGAGACTGGAGTCAGACACTAGACTGATTGGCAGTATACTTTTCGTAAAAATTATTACGTTTAATGCATATTCACTCTACCATTAATTTTACTTACATTAGTTACCACTTCAATCCTCTTTTTATAGTATGTACTATTATTATTACAACTATAGACTGGAAATATTCTAGTACTTTTTCACATAGTACACATTGTTTATATTATTTACGCGTAACTCAATTAAGCACCCCTAACGCTACAAACTTCCCCATTGCTAAAGTTATTTCAAGAGACGACCATTCTACCTGCTTTATTTTTAGGCAAGAAATAATCCTAATTCTTATTTAATGTTTGCACACTTTTGAACTATAAAATGTAAATTAATATATTTAATACTACATGCTAAACATCGTACAAAAACTTACGCATCTACTACTACGTATGTGTAGCACGGCACAATGCAGTAAATATCGCTTTTTTGGACCACGTTTACATTATTTTTGGATGATGTGAATTTGTAAATTACTCTGTATGAGTTTACCTGTAATAATTCTAGCATAATATACTAATATGATGTAGTGTAAGTATTTACCTAGATTGCATATTTACTTATTATATTGCTGCTCGCAGTTTGTTATTCATTGTTTATCTTTGCACTATCTGTCTTTTTATCCGAATTTCTCCTCTTCTGTCAAATAAAGAGGTTTTTTTACTAGTTCCAAGCGGAAAATAACGATACCTAATTACATAATACAATGTACTTATACTGCACTGTAATGTAAATGTAAACACGTAATAAATTTTGGAAAGTATTTAGATAATTATTTTACTATTGTCATGTCATTGTGTGTCTACCTATTGTGATTTACAATTTCGCATTAAGTACCGTCTGTCAGCATTATTTTTTATATGAAAACTCGTATAATACAAATATTTGTACATTCGTAATGAAGTATCTGTAATTGCTTATACGGGCAGTATTAGATCATTACATGGGATATACCTGCTAAATACTATACAAATACATAAATAAAAATTGTATGTTACATAAATACGTATATAAAACACAGGAAAATAATAAACATATCTATACGGATGACGAGAGTAGATATATTTTTCTATGGTGAGTGAGGATGAGTCTAGACTTAGAGGAAGAAAGGAGGAAGCTAGCAGATATAACAAATGTGATGTGAGTGAGCTCAGGAGAGTGCGAGTCAAAGTGAAGTCAAGTCGACAGAACATTGAACATAGTGATACAGATAAGGGGAAATGTATACACATGTCCATA